>CM056170.1:41579759-41626371 GCA_029691765.1 Entomobrya proxima
GTGCCGTGTGCTAGAGGCAGTGTGTCGTGTGCTATAGGCAGTGTGCCGTGTGCTAGAGGCAGTGTGTCGTGTGCTAGAGGCAGTGTGTCGTGTGCTAGAGGCAGTGTGTCGTGTGCTAGAGGCAGTGTGTCGTGTGCTAGAGGCAGTGTGTCGTGTGCTAGAGGCAGTGTGTCGTGTGCTAGAGGCAGTGTGTCGTGTGCTAGAGGCAGTGTGTCGTGTGCTAGAGGCAGTGTGTCGTGTGCTAGAGGCAGTGTGTCGTGTGCTAGAGGCAGTGTGTCGTGTGCTAGAGGCAGTGTGTCGTGTGCTAGAGGCAGTGTGTCGCGTGCTACAGGCAGTGTGTCGCGTGCTACAGGCAGTGTGTCGTGTGCTAGAGGCAGTGTGTCGCGTGCTACAGGCAGTGTGTCGTGTGCTAGATGCAGTGTGTCGTGTGCTTTAGGCAACCTACCCGGTTTACTCTCATCAATTTAAAAAGGGCTAAACATGGTTGGTTGTTTGGCCAGTCACTTTTCAATTACCTATAAAAGTTTAGCCCTTATGGCTAAAAACAGTAAACTCCTTGGTTAACCTTAACTACTAAAACAATAGCCAAAAGGCTTACCGGTTTGGTGATGGTTAAGCCCAACCAAATTCCCACCCACAGTCAATTTACCATAAACGATTTTATTTAGAATACGGGAGAATAATTTTCTTTTTTTTCAAAGTAGACGGTAGCTTTGACTTTTTATTTAAAAAGGACAGCAGTGTTGATTTTTTATAAAATTGACAGCAACAAGTGACATGTGTAAAAATAAAACTTGAGTGAAGTTGTAAAACTACGCCCAGCAAAAAATTATTGGTGACAATTTTAGCATGAATTTCCCACCCTTCAATTGATCTACATATCAAATTTGAGCTCAATAAAAGCAAAACTGTGAAAAATACCCCTGGGGGATGCACCCTACCCCCAGGGGTAATTGGTTACTTCGGCTGAATTCTCCACCCTTCAGTTAGTCTGCACACCAAATTTGAGCTCAATCAGAGCAAAAATGTAAGAAACTACGTCTGGAGGATGCGCCCTACCCCCAGGGGTAATTGGCTAATTTTGCTGAATTCCCCACCCTTTAATTAGCCAAGGTTCAGCTTAATTCGTTGAATCTAAAAAAAAACTTTGCCCCACCCAAGAGTCGATCCAGTGACCTTAGCGTTGTACCATCTAAAGCCCTACGCTCATGCCACTGGGCCACGTCGGCTTGGTAGGCAGTGCTGCAAAATAGTAAGTCAAGTGCTAAGCTAAGCATTGGAGCAAGAAGAGAGAGAGCGTTCTTATAGAACGACCCAGAGAGGTCCGTTCTGGAATGTAAAGTCAAATCATTTGACTCAAATGCTACCTTTTCGTTTCTGGTAACTTGTCGGAACTCACTCTGTATTCTGAAAGATAATTTTTGGCAGTTTAGTCTGTTAAAACAACTTGGTTGAATCATATAAAATTCAAATTGTAACGCATTTATTTTCTTGAAATTTTGTCATATGAAGCAATAAATCGCCTTTTGTGGTATAATTGTGATCACCTCTGCTAATAAATTGTTCCAAATACTGGCAATTTTTTACAATATTGATGTTACCAACTGTTTTTACGTGATTTAGTAGACCAATTTAAAGTGGCTGGTTTCACAGCACGTCATGAATTTAGAATAGTTCGCTTAAATGTATTCTAGTAGATATGTCTAATTTACTTGCTGCATTACATGCAGCCATTTTGAAATAAATAAAGGGCGTGTACTTGTTATGGAGACATTTTTGAGATTCTGATATCTCGGAACATTTAGGCTTTATTGAACTTCAGTATTTTTTAACATTTACTACAGCTAATAGTTAACAATATTCACATAATCTAAGATTTATTGGTGCCTTTGTATCCAGTGCTGTAAAGTTCTTGTTCGGCTTATGCTATAACCCCATATCCCGATTTTCCCGATCATGCTGCCACCTTAGTGGTGATATTTTTCCAAAAAATATTGAAACCTTGGGGTAAGCTGTATGGGTTTTGTAGATTGGACCATCCTGCCTCACATAAATCCCAAAAAGATTCAGTGGCTCTTACCAGTAGAATATTTGGAGCATGTTTTGATTTTGGTCGAGGTCTTAGAAAGTTATTTTTGTAAACAAATTGGGGTCTAGATTTTGCTCGCTGCTCCTGATCCTTGACTGATGGTTGGTACTTCCGGCTTAGTGCAGGCTTTGATGCCCAATTTCTGGGCTTTAATTTGACCTAGCGTTTGTGGACTAATGTTGAGTTTGTTGGCTGCAACACTAATTGAGGTGGAAGGCTTCTCGTCGAACAACCTTGAAGTCGTCTTCAAGCTTCCTAAGAAAGCCACCGTTACAATACGTCCTTCAGAGAACTTGCACCCTGGTGTTTTTGTAGCTTTATATCCCTGAATTATTTTGTATATACCTGTCAGGCGCTTACCTTCTTCTACAAAGTGGTTAACGGTTTTAATCTTTGACCTATTAGCGAAATTTTCGAAGTAGGATATAACCCGTTTCGCAAACGCTTCGTCTTCCCGGGATCTCATGGCGATGCGTTGTTTTCGGAAAACCGAAAAATGCATCATGTTATCCCCGGAAGATGAGCTATTGCATGATGCATTCGATTTCTTATCACTTGCCTTCATTTGCATATTATCTGTATTTGCATGCATGTCTCCACAACATGTACACGCCCTTTATATTTAACAAACTATGCACAAAACAAGTCAAAAGTGAGAAAGAGGATGCCGTGGACTAAGTTAAGATAATAGGCAACCCCAGAATCCCGGAATCGTGAAACTTTGGGTTGTATCGCAACATGACCGTACGTCGTGCATACATAGATTACAAAAATGGCACACCAAAAGGGAATTAAATATATTTTTTGCACGAAATGTACATATTTAACTAGAAACGTCCTTATTACTAAATTATTGTAAGTTTTGAGTACTATTTTTATTGATTTCCCCGTATAAAGTAAAAATTGATGATGGTAGTACTATAATTGATTTAACGTATGTTATCAGTGAATGTACAAATTTAAGAGTGCAACTAAAATAAAACATAAATATACGTCAAAACAATAACAAACAGTCGTTTTGTAACGTATTGGATAGTGTTAGTTCGTTTTATGAACCGTTGTGGCACACAATCTAAGGCTGTGTTCAGAGATATTCCTTGCAAAGAGATAATGGATCTGATAAGCTACCTCAAAACTAAATCCATGCATAAAATGTTCACCCGTCTGTTAAATCAATCTATTGAAGCAAAATTATTCACATTCCTATGCTACATTACTAAAAAACGTAAATTATATTGCGGCAATATAAGATTATATCCCTTGGTATTTGGACACTTATAAAGAGCACATTTTCGAAAAACCGCTGCAGCTTTCGAATAAAGTTGATGATATTCTTGAATATAGTGAGGAATTACAAGGGTAAAGTACTCTACACTGCGCGCGCGCTGCGTAAGTATAAAACGTGTCTATTGGATTATGCACCTAAAAGTAGGGGCAAAACAAAAAAATATCCCTGGGTTTATAAATGCACCCTATTTAGTAAACAGCTTGGATAAGAAAGGCAGGAAACAGCATTCAATCACATTTGGCAGGATGAATTTCGTCAAATTTGGTACTCTTATCCGTACACTTTTCCAAATATCTCCACCATGGAACAAAATTGTCCGCTTGTACACCACTTGTCTCGTGAGTAATTCCTAATTCAAAGAATTATTTTTGCTTTCGGTAGACTTACTAATGATCTGGTGATACCGTATAAGTTGTATAAAATTCAGCTAGGAAAAGTACCATTCTGAATTTAAGTAATAAACTCGGCATTCACAGCGTTGCTTTCCTTTGTTTCTTGTCAATTCTAAAGACACATTTCCTTAGAAACTGCAAAAACTTGCATGTTTGCTTTAGTGGAAATGAAGGTCATTACGATTCGTGATGGAAATTTGTTTTAACCGCACAATAAACGTAAAGCTATGACTTAGTTCTTCATGCATCTGGCTCACGTCAGCTTCACAAACACTTTACATTAGTATCACGTTTACTATGATACAAAATGTCAAAAAATTTATTTAGACTTTGGTGAGCTTTATTGCTAATATCAAACAAATATCGAACGAACTATATCAAGTTTTTCGATGTTTTAAGGAATTGAATTATTCATTTATTTACTATATAATTTATATTATTACAAGATATTGTGGCTCATAAAATTACATTAAACTTTTTGATAAAAATTGTATAGTATAATGTATGATTACAAGACATGTTTTGGAGAAGGAAACTTTATTTTTTCTTAAGGTAATTTAGAAGTGTGTATCCAATTTCTTTTTCATCAAGCCTCACATTTGAAAAAAACATGTATTTTAGTGGCATTTTGCTAAGGTATGTAATAATGTAATAGCGTGTTTCTAGGAACTAGGTACCCGATGCGCAAAATATTTCGGGCCGAAGTCTTATTGTATTCGGGAGATAGTTTCGGGGTAGTATCGGGGGTGTCCGCATTAGATCTTCGGCCCCGAAACTGTCTACCGAAACGAAAACTAGTTTTCGGTCCGTAGTCGGCTAATTTACTAAAACGATGGGGGACCGAAATCATTCAGAATCTATCCCGAAGGCAATAATTATGCAAACCGAAAAGCAAATTGTATTACAACGCAGCTGCTAAATATAATTCATATATTTATTAGTTTACAACTCAGCAACCATTGAATTATTACATTAAAATAATTACAAATGAACTGTATGTAACAACGGGTAACACTTAAACTTAGTATCAGAAATTGGCAAAAGTACACATTTGTTTCGAATTTCGGAAATACTAAAAGTTAACCTGAAAGACTTAGATAGGCCACAGACCACATGTATTCCTAATGATGAACTTTTAACTGGGTAATTCCTTGCGTCAAATATGTCATTAAACCGTTTACATATTACTATATAGTCTAGATTGTTATATCCCAAAATTTTTTCTACAATTATAATTTTCCCTGAATTTAGTTCTAAACAATTATCCCCTTGCTTACAACTTAATTTAATCCTTGTATTACTTGAATTCTTATAATTGCTAAATGGCAAGTTGTTTTCATATTCAATTAATCTTTTACTAACTTGTTCTAATGCATAGTTTTTGGAGTGCAACATACGTTTTATTTCCTGCATATGGTTTTCAAATGGAAAAGCACATGCGCTATCAAGGTTGCCGAAGACTAAAGCATCATCATTAATATGCGCAAGCCCATGAACATTGTAAACCATAAACTCAGGTCCGTATAATTCGATAGTTTTCTCTATAAATGCTTCTAGAAGAGACTTTGCAAGCGCATTCCATTCAACTACATGAGCTTTGTGCGATAACAGTATAAACATGGCAGAGTGCAATAAAAGAAAGTGGTTATACCGATCTTTTTCTAAAATATTTACAAGACAAGCTGGACCTGAATACAACAGCAAAGTTCGAAATTCAGACGCTTTAAAGTTATTAATTTCAAATAGGCTACGAGGTCTTCGTTGAAAACATCTCGGCAACCAATCCCTAAAATCTATTAATCGTTTTGAAATCTGTTGAACAACTGCATTAGACAAGTTGTAAGGAGCAAAACCAGTCACCCACATTTTAAATAATTTTCTAACAACTCCGAGGCATACCAAATGCATGTAGTCCAATGGAAACTGTGTAATCATACTTAACTTTAATTGGTTAAAAATGCAGTCGCCAGTATTGTGGTCTTCATCTAATTTACGCATAAAAGAATCATCTGTACGTTTTGAGTTTCCTAGTTCTAAGTAAATTATTCTACCTCTACCTTTACTTGTCCCTTCTTGAGTGCAACGCTCACAGGAACTGTACCCACCATGACCTTTCGTCCCTTTAATGAAACTCCTAGCTGGAGCATCAGCTACTACTTTTGAAATACGAAATGAATATTGAGTTTCATATATCCTAATGCCATTTTCTTCTAAATCAAGTATTTCGTCGACAAACTGTTGTAAAAAGTCTTGGTTGCTCGGTTTGCTCAAACCATAAAACAAGCCAATAATAAACGGTTTATCATTTGGAAGTTGATCAATTCTACCTAAAATAGGCCAGAAACTTTTTGTGTTACTTCCTGTAACTGGGATTCCGTCAATACCAACAGATATACTAATAAGAGGAAAAGGTAGCCTACTAGAAATTCTTAAACACAATGGCGATGTATCTGTAGTTAAGTGTTTATGTTGCATTTGTAAACGATTGAGTAGTCGACTTTTTAGTCCAAAATAAGCTAACCTACCATTGCTTATATCAATAACATTTAACTTTTTCGGCGTCTGCATTAGAGTTCTAGGATCAAGTGGTAATTCATTAAGATACGGTTTAAGTATTTTTAAAAGTCCGCCAATTGCATTGTGATGAATGTTATAATTTACAGACCAACTACGTAAACTCTGAAGCAAATCTTTTGAGTCATGTTGTCCATCAGATGTAGATGCATTTGATAAGGCCACACTTAAACTACTGACACTTGCTACTATACTTAAACTAGATTCATTACTATCATTGTCTTCACAATTTAAATCAGTCTGTGTTTCATCTATTGAACTTTGCACAGGAACAGATAAGCTTGGAAAATTTGAATGGATACATCTTAATGATTCATTTAGTTGTCGTCTTCGGTGTCGTCTCTGTGTTCTGCCGGTGGTTGTGTATGACATAGTTTACGCCGTTGCTCTCTGCCGCCACTTCTGTCGTAGGAATTTTTCAGCCACTGTTGAACAAATCCGTCAATGTCACTTTCGGTCTGACCCTTCTCAATGGATGCTGGTACAGTACCTGAAACATAAATGGCATGGATTACTATCTGTTGGGTATGTTCACTATCTGTTAAATTAGGTGAATTGCTATATTGCTATATTACTGTAAATCAGTTTCAAGATGGGTTGTCCTTTAAGTCCTGCCTCAGATTTCTTTCCTCGCCCAGTCAAGCTCAACTGCTTTGCGATCTCATTTTCAATGAGGCGTGCCAGCACACGATGGGTTGTGTTCTTTGGATTTGACCCTCCAACACATGAAAATGTGTTAACCTATCGCAAAAAAGGAAACAAGATGAAACTTTATCTGGTTTTTGATAAAGGTCTTTGTCTGGTCAGCTGTTTCAATGAAGTAAACGAGATTTAGGTTAAGTTTGTACTTAATGTTGCAAAAAACTTACTGCTGCGTTGAAGTTTGTGTCCTCTGCTAACCACTCATTCAGTTTTCTGAAGTTCTCCAGAGACGAGACAGGAATGTAGGGCACGTCATCAGTACTTGAAGTTGGCGCAGGTCTGGTTGAAGTTCTTCTCAAAATTTCTTGGTTATCACTATCAATTTTGATGAGGAACCTCAGAGCCTTTTCCTGGAAATCTTTTAAACCAAAGAAATAAACTAATTAGCGTAATGACTGATTCTATTACTAACTCAGTAAAATGATACTACAATAAATGAACAAATTATAATTAATGGTTAAATTATACTTTCAAATTGTCCTTGTAAGTTGACAAACGCTTGAGCCAAGTTTACGTCACTGATTGTTGCATTCTGCTGGTTACTGTTGCTGTATCCAGTATTGGTTCCTGTATCCGGTCCAATTAATTGTCCACTTGATTGCTCGGAATCTGTTTAAATCATAAAGATATTACATAAGTATTAATAAATGGATTCACACTAGCTATTTATGGATAACTGTCCAATAGTACATGTTGCGTTTGTAATAAAATTCAACTCTCCGCCGGCACCAGATACAATAATTGGAACTGAGAATGAGGATCCGTGGGCAGGAAACTGCTGATTGGATGAGTTACGGTTGTGAGGTGAGAGTAAAGAAGAGGTACCATGAGCAGAAGCCTGGATGACGGTTGTCGCTTCAACTGTTCGGTCTTCAAGGTAAAATGGTCCTGTTGTATCACCTAAATCATAATTTTTTGCATTGCAGTAATTAAATAGCGTCAAGTGTCCTCAAAATTATTTTCCTTTTGACGTACCTGTTAATCCTGGGATTAAAAGATTTTGATGCGACGGATTAGATAGCTCAATGTTGCGCTGGTGGTTTGGTTGGTTGAAACCAGAACAACTTCCGTGAGATTCTGTTGGAATTGGAGGGGGAAACTTGGAGGTGGAGGCTTGGCTAAATGTGGCACGCTGCTGATCTGAACTGGCTCCAGACACTGGAATTCCTTTCAATTTAATAAACATTGATTTAAAATATAGTCTTAGCAAAGTTTGCAGAGAGATTTGTGGTAACTAAACCGATATTTTGGGGATTTTACCTGACGAGTTGAGTCCAAGCTTGGGCGTTTTAAACTGTGGGGAAGTCCTTTCTTCTCCTTCACTTTCTGAACTTGATCCGTTTCGATCCACAGTAGTCCTGTTGTTTTCACGCACTTTTCGAACCTTCCGTTGTTTCTTCTGCGGCTCGTCCTCCTCCGTCGCTGTCTCAGGATTTGATGTTAATTCGAGTCTGGAACTATAGGATCGTGCCTTTTCGTAGACATCTGCAACCAAAAATAGAGATTATAAGTTTTAGAAATTTTTAATAAATGGTTTTATTGAATTGAGGGCGAGTGGACTTACCAAAAATCTTTAGCACAACGCACTTATGAGTTGTCCACTTTGATGATGGAACTTCATGCTTAAGCACTAATTTTCCAATGTTGGGCCTACGGGGCCACCGACATACTGTATTATCTGAAGATATCCAGCGGGTCGAAACAACGGCTTGATTGCCTTCTTCAAAAAAATCGACGACTGCAAATTTGTAACTCATTTTTAAATATTTTTGACGTAATTTAGGGTAACTGAATTTAATTAGGTGACCAGATAAATAGCTGCGTGCACGGATGAACTCCTACTGCCAGCTGAGTGAGCTGAGATCTGAGCAAACTGCTGGAATATTTGCCGCTTTCCATAACACTTTCGGGATGCATGCGGCCAGAAAGCTCAATCACCGTGTGACGGAACGCTAGATTGTACGAAAGTGGCCCGAAGCTATCCCGAAATATCATTTTACGCTACCGATATTTTCGGCAATGCGTACTTAAAACATAAGCGGTACGAAGTCGGTTAGGGTTCTTTTTTTCGGGACGAAGCCAATCCGAGTTCCCGAATTTATTCATACTCTCAGCCGAATTAAAATGCGCATCGGGATAACAAAAGAGCTGAAAGGCAATCAGGTAAAACTTTCAATTAAAAATCACAAGAAAAATGTTTTTGACGGAAGAAAGTAAATTAGATCTACAAAATAATTGTTAGATTACAATTTTCTAATGTTCTGTTTATATGAAGTAGTCGTGGGAAGAAGCGTACAATCATATCTAACATCCAACTTTATAAATAGTTTTCCTGTATTTACTTCATCAGAAGTATTTTGTTTCCCCGTTTTTCGAAAGCCATCCATCATGATTTCAGCTCATAATATGCCAACGCAACTCATTATTAGCTCGCTGCTTCAGCATAGAAGCATATAAAGATATCTTGTGTACGTGTGTTTGTCTACTATTTTTTCTAGATGGATCTTAAACCAGGTAAAATGCACGAAATCAGCTAAAATATGCCCAACGTTGGCTAAAGTGGGCCCTATGACAGCTTAGGATTTCCCTAAATCAGCTAAACCCTAATTCGGCTAAAACTGGCCCTAGGACAGGTTAAACTGGCCTAGGTTATGTGAATATCTATACATGTATAGGAATCTACCAAAACACATTACAGATAGGCTAATTATTGACAGACAAACATATTTGCATACATGGAAAGAAACCCACGAAGCAATAAAAGAAGTACGAAATCAACTTTTACTAAATGATGACATGGATTGTATATGCATAACAACTGATCTGGAAAGTTATATTTTACAAGAATGCGAGAAATTATGTGGAGCAGCGACGGCAACTTTGGATACGACAGGCAGCGGCTGTGAAAACCGGAATGGACAAGAACCCTGATAAATGACTTGGCAAGCTTACAAAATTCTAAACTGGTTTCACAAGCTTTTTACTAGCTTGTTTTACCAAAGCCACGTTGAATATTTCAATAATTCCTCAAATTTTATTGTATAGAATTGTCATATGTCATACTTATAATTTGAATTGTTAAGTCGATCAAGACTCATTTACTTGTACTGATAACACAAAACAAAATGTAATTCTTTGGATATCTCCATGGATCTTAAGGGAGATTTAAGAAATAAATCATTCATTCATTCATTCATTGACTAGCAAACTTCGCAGTAGCAAACTTCGCAATAGCAAACTTCAAGTAGGGTTCTTCGTGGACCCACTGCGTCAGCAGGGGAGCTTATTAACGAGTAGTGTTTGTGTCAGTCCACTTTGGGGCTGTTTGGGGTCAAAATGAGCCTACTTGGGATCGAAATGGGGCTATTTGGGGTCAAAATGAGGCTATTTGGGGTCAAAATGAGGCTATTTGGGGTCAAAATGAGGCTATTTGGGGTCAAAATGAGGCTATTTGGGGTCAAAATGAGGCTATTTGGGGTCAAAATGAGGCTATTTGGGGTCAAAATGAGGCTATTTGGGGTCAAAATGAGGCTATTTGGGGTCAAGTTGAGGCTATTTGGGGTCGAACTCAGGCTAAGTAGGCAAAAGAGTAACACCACGGGCTTGTTGACACCCAAAAATTTTTTTGCTTGAATTTTCAAAACTTTTATGGTGTTAGAAAGTATAAAGGCTCACAACACGGATTACCAAGTTTCAGCTCCATATGTCGTTGTGAGGCGGCTAGGCAACGCCATAAATTTTCAACGCTCAAAAACTGAAAATATGCTAATATCTCTGAATAGAAGTAAAACTGGTCAGTGGTATTTCCTGTGATAGTTAGATATTGTAGGACCTTCTATTTTGATAAAACTCTGCATGCTGACCGGTTTTCGGATTTTTACAAAAAGTCATTTTTTCAAAATTTTCGGGGGGTGTCCAAAATTTTCTGAAATTTTTTTATGTATTGTTTTATTTTATGACGGATTGAAACAAATGTCCATCTTAAGAAATGTCTCCTCTATAAAACGCAAAAAACTGCTTGAGAAAATACTGCGATTTGCAAAAGTTATGACGAGAAACGTAAAACAACAAGAATTTTTTACAAATTTCACGGACACTCAAAACCTAATAACTTCCGTTTTTATGATTAAATTTCATCATGTGTACACTTACATGAACGCCAGGCGTTTAATTTACTACAATAAATAGCAAGTTGCACAATCCGAGTGGTTTTGATTCAGCTGTGTTGAAGAATTAACAAAATTCAGTTGGAAGCAAAAATGGCATCAACGTTAAAAACAGGAGATAACTTTCAAAAATAACCGAATTTTGAAAATTCAAAAAATGCCTATTTTTTATATTGTAATTGCCTACAATTTGGTACCGCAATCACATAATTCTGACTTGCCAGTGCCGAGAAAAATGTACTTAGATTTTTGAAAAACGCCAAATCCGAAAATTTCAAAAATTCATATAGTTGCAATATTTCGTCAAATATGATGTTTTTTAGAATTGTTGTCACTAGAAACAGGAAACACTCAGGTATATGTAAAGTTGGTGCAGGAAAAGTCAACAAACTGCAAAAATAAAATATTTGGAAATTTTCGGATTTGGCGTTTTTCAAAAATCTAAGTACATTTTTCTCGGCACTGGCAAGTCAAAATTATGTGATTGCGGTACCAAATTGTAGGCAATTACAATATAAAAAATAGGTATTTTTTGAATTTTCAAAATTCGGTTATTTTTTAAAGTTATCTCCTGTTTTTAACGTTGGTGCCATTTTTGCTTCCAACTGAATTTTGTTAATTCTTCAACACAGCTGAATCAAAATCACTCGGATTGTGCAACTTGCTATTTATTGTAGTAAATTAAACGCCTGGCGTTCATGTAAGTGTACACATGATGAAATTTAATCATAAAAACGGAAGTTATTAGGTTTTGAGTGTCCGTGAAATTTGTAAAAAATTCTTGTTGTTTTACGTTTCTCGTCATAACTTTTGCAAATCGCAATAATTTTGCAAGCAGTTTTTTGCGTTTTATAGAGGAGACATTTCTTAAGATGGACATCTGTTTCAATCCGTCATAAAATAAAACAATACATAAAAAAATTTCAGAAAATTTTGGACACCCCCCGAAAATTTTGAAAAAATGACTTTTTGTAAAAATCCGAAAACCGGTCAGCATGCAGAGTTTTATCAAAATAGAAGGTACTACAATATCTAACTATCACAGGAAATATTACTGACCAGTTTTACTTCTATTCAGAGATATTAGCATATTTTCAGTTTTTGAGCGTTGAAAATTTATGGCGTTACCTAGCCGCCTCACAACGACATATGGAGCTGAAAATTGGTAAACCGTGTTGTGAGCACTTGTACTTTCTAGGGATCATCCACTAATGACGTCACTTTTTAGGGTCAGTCGGTGGTCTGCTAGTGATGGTGACGAGTAGTGACAGGGTGGGTGGGTGGTAGGAAGCAAAAGTGACGTCACTATTGTACCGCAAATAATTAAGACATCTGCCATTAAATTTCTCTCAAGCCAAATACGTTATTCAGACTTTTTATTGATTTATTTTGATTTTTTGTATGTTATTGTTATACCTCTGGGCAGTGTTACTTGAACAATCCTTTTGCAACCGTCATTTTTGGTGTCCTTAAGTTAGGACTTTATATACTAAAGCTTACAGCAATTTGATTTGACCTTTTGGATCTCACATTGTAGCAATTTTCAAATTTTAGAATCAAAACGTGACTAGTCTAATAGTTACATAGTTAAGAATCCCACAGTAAATATATAATATGACCATGATCCAATGGATATTTATAGACGATGAGACTTTCTAATATACCTTCAAAATGTAAACTCGCCTTGGCCTTCCAGAAGTAACACTAATTTTTAATAACACAGAGGTTAAGTGCATTACAGAATAAAATATTTGCTAGATTTTTCTAAATTTCTAAAACAAATAAAAAATTGTACTAAATTGGGATTTTCATAAGAAGATACCTCAGGTGACATGACAAGTGGGCGGGTCAGTGGTTAATTTAAAAAGTGACAGCATAATGACAGGGGTCAGTCAGTGGTCTGAAAAATGCCGATTTTTAAGTGACGTCATTAGTGGACGAAGCCCTAACACCATAAAAGTTTTGAAAATTCAAGCAAAAAAATTTTTGGGTGTCAACAAGCCCGTGGTGTTACTCAAAAGGCATGCTCAAAGGGTCGAAATCCAACCGGGATCTTCTATTATCTATTATAGATAATAATATATTTTAGTTATTCTAACTATGTTTTGAATGGCTCTAGATCTCTCTTCTTAAGGACTAAGTTGTTGTATTATATTTTGACAATATTTACGTTTCTAGCAGCGAGCGTTTTAAATGGTTTGCCTGTGACTGGTTATAATTATATTAAGCTACTGATGGATAATTAATTTAAGTAGAGTACATAAATTTTTTGCAACAAGCAGAAAGTTACAAATTAATGTAAATCTGGTGGAAGTGGGATGACAACATAAGGAGAACCAAGACTTCGTGTACACCAGTCCAAACGGAGTGAGGCAAAATATGTGCTGTGGTTGTACGTGGTTGAAAACCCTAGAATCGTAAGCTATCTCATTCCTTCTACGTTTTTGACTGCTTTCAAAATTTTCTGCTTTTAATGTATTTACCGTATTTAATGTCTTTTCTGAATCAGAAAGACTTTATGCTACGTTAACAGGAACAATCACAGCAATTGAGATTTGCTCATCCGGATTTTGAGGTGCGGCCATGCGAGATTTGGGAATTGGACAAAATCTACATACAAACATTTGCTTAAACCCCTCTCGAAACGTTTGGTTCAATAAAGCATACAACAAGGGATTTACACAACTGTTACAATTGCCAAGTAACTGAGCAACAGGCATTAAAATGGGAACTAGACACTGTTCAAAGGAACCTCCTCTGTAGTCGTCAGTGTAAAATAACTTTACCCTGCCTTGTAGTAAATATAAAGGAAACCAACAAACGAGAAACACAAATGTTAGGCCAGTGAACATTTTCAGCACTCGAAGCTTTCTCCGTCGTTGAGTCTCTTGAATACCTGATATGTTCAAGTTGGGAGAATTAGAATCTGATCCAGTCTGATAACGAGTACCCGAACCCGATACACTACGCCACATAACCACACTACATACTGTTATTAAACCAAAGGGTAAAATAAAGCAGGCAAAAACATGAATTATGAGAAAGTACATAGCTTCCTGTGTTTTGGTTTCCCACACTTCTTGACAAAATGGAAGAGTAGGCTGTTCCAAGAGACTTAAGTCCGAACGGTCGTTTTCGTAGGGGTTAAGATGTAAAACTTTGAACACAAACGCCCACGGCAATGTTATAAGTAATCCGAGTATCCAAACAACACAGACAATTCGGCAAGATTGTCTAACTGAAATATTCGGGGTTACGCCCAGTGACTGATGAATAGCACGAAATCTGAAAAATCCAACAAAGATTAAACACGATTGAATACGAGGTATAAATTTTAGATTTTGAAGCTATTTACCTGTCAAATGATATAGCCACTAATGAGTACACAGAACTGAATACGGAGAAACCCTGGCTGTATGTTGTAATTTTACACATTGTTTCACCAAAGACCCAAGCTATAATGCAGAACCAGAAAACATGCCTGAAATGTAATTAAACGCATATATTGGAATGCAATTTTTTGAAACTTACGTATAAACAAATTGGATACTAATGTGGCTGGAATACAACACAAAATCACCAGTAGATCCGCAATTGCCAAATTCAAAATAAATATACTGGATGCTGTTTTTGTTTTCTGTTTAACTACAACCACATAAATGACCATCACATTTCCCACAAACCCAAGCAACAAAATTCCCAAGTTTGCCAAGCATAAAAACACGGTAAACCCAGTCGTATGTCTGTAGCACTCCTTGAGCTGATACAATTCAAAGAAACTCCCAATACTTGTTAGCTCTTGAAACGTGCACATTGCAGAAAGATTACTTTCCTCGTGGAAGTTTAACGACTGGTTTGAGAAGGTAAGGTTTTCTGACTGATTGACGTCTAACGGTAGCATTTTGAAGCACTTTTATTTGTGCGCTAAGTATATATCCATGGAAACTAGCAGAACAGAAGTTTTACGTGTGTCTTGCACCAAGTCAGAGCCTTGACTGATCCCCTTTCATTGGTTGCTCTTAGCATTTTGTATAAGTGAAAGCAGGACCAAATACAGAAACATGTTTTAGATAGCTAGCACTCACAGGAGCAAACCGAAAGACGTAGAGCTCAGATATGTGAATGTAATTGACTCAAACCACAGCAAGAGACGCAAAGTCTGTTTTGTTTCTAAATTATACGGCCTACGTTCCAGGGATTCATTTAATATAAACTGTAAGTTTGTGAAAGAAATCGGAAAAATATAATAGAACATACTTATTTATAACAAAGAATCCCATTTAAAAAGGCTACAGAAACTTTTATATAGGACATACAAATTCAAATTAAATATCTACGATATAATGTCTTGCAAAATTTAAAAGTAAAATGACAATCCGACAAACTCTGATCCTGTATTTTGATATTGGTTTGGTTGGCCGGTTAACACTCTTTCCAAATTATATATCTTTGGATGTAAACAAATAAATTCTAAAGCTCACATTCTCTGTTTTCTAATTAAGCGTGTAGTTTTCCGAAGCCATGAGGTTCAAAATGTTGCAACTTGAAATTTCTTATAGTCGTTGTGGGCATACGGAGTGCTTTCTAGAAACATTTGTTCCAGACTAAACTTATTTATTTTTATAATTCGGTGAAAGCGATGGCTAGCTGGTTGGAGAAAAATGGCATTCAGCATTCTCGTTGGCACAAATGTATCTCTCATAAGCTTAAAGAACGCGCCTTTTAACACAACTTTTTGTTTTAAACAATTGAGTAAAAGAGTAAAGTGACACTACATCACTATTAAATACTAAACGCATTTGTGCCACGTTAAGTCTACACCAGATCATTACGTTCAAAATCATAAAAGATTTCAAGCCACCTAATTGCCACTTGAGTAAATGTTTGTGTGCAAATGCTGCAAAGTCGGGCATGAGATTGAGTTTTCAGCCGTCTAAAATTTTAAATGGGGTTTCTATTTATATCATGTTGCACTTCTGCGAGATGCAAGACATACATGGTGAAGAATTTCACAATTCACTTAGGAAACTTAAACAAAGCATTTGCAAGCCTCAGGCTTTGATAGATTGTTTCAAAGGCTTGACTTGCATTTAAAAGACCTACTAGAGAGTAGAAAAGACAACAACGAACGAAATTGCATTTAGGATGCTGCTGCAGTTGTTGCCAGTTTTCCAGAGGCATCTGCGTTGTGAGAAAATTGGTACATTTATGCATATCTTAGTAAATCTCAAAAAAGTATATTAGTAGGCTTGTAATTTTTCGTCTGCAAAAAATCATTGGTTTGCTGCATTTTCTAGGCAATCCTTTGCAAATGGAAAATAATTGTAAAATTTCCGGAAATGGATGATTTTTTGAAGTAAAGGCATGATTTAGTGTAAACTTAGGAAATTTTGTCATTCGCTCATGCATAATGTTAAGTTAAATGGGTTACATTATTACATTACATATTACTTGTAGAATATTGTATCTGCGAAGACAGTGTAATGCGTTGTTTAGATGTTTTGGCTGTTGTTCCTTAGCTCATACTATTAAATCTCCAACTTTTGGTTCATCTACCTGTTTTGCCTTACTGTCATTAAAATGTTACTTGAATTCGTCCATCGCGTGTAACACTTGGACACTCATGCTTTTTTATAAATAAATCCTTCTTGTCGTTGTTGAACCGTGAACCGTTTCTAAAGATGTAATTCAATTAAGAATGGTATTTTTCTTTAAAGTAAGATTGCATTGCTCAACTATATTCTATAATAATATCCCTGTTTCCAACTTTTCTTAGGTTTTATTCGTCAATCGTAAGAAATATCTTTTTGAAAGCTAATGTTTCTTTGTACCTTACTCTTTTTGCTGTGAGCACATACGTTTAAACACTAAATTTTAATCACTGAAGATCTCGATCGTTAGTTTCTGATTCTAACCACACCCTGACTTTTGTCTAACCTGTGACAAGATATACTTTTCTACATGTAATTTGTAAAAATGTAACTCATTTAATTGCACGTTATACATTAGCGAATGACAAAATTTACTAAACTTTCAGTAAATCATGCTTTTACTTCAAAAAATCATCCATTTCCGGAAATTTTACAATTATTCTCCATTTGCGAAAGATTGCCTAGAAAATGCAGCAAACCAATGATTTTTTGCAGACAAATAAAATATTGCCATATTAGTATGACTATCAAAATAAAAAATACAGAATCCGCAGCAGCGAATTAAAATTCAATAATAGTATATACTGGAGTTGACACTAAAAAAACATGTCCGATGCATAAGGCGACAAAAATTTATACATTCGTATTTTTTTAGAGAAGAGGGATTCCAATGAGACAAAGCTGTGTTTAGGTACAATGTACTAAGTAGACTAAAATTTTACGAAATTCATTTTTAGCCGTTTTGTAATGAGCACTAAGTTTAAAAAAGGTTTTCTTAAAAATGCTTGAAGTGGTGAAACTTGGCATACAAGCCTTGGTTTTATATCGTTAGAAATTACTGATTAACAGTAGTCCGAATTAACTGGTAGTGCGAAATGTGATGATGGTAACATGGGTTAATTAATTGTGCATTAATATATGATGGTGGTGCGATGTAATAACTGCGATTGTGGGAACAACTTGTGGTCGGATATTTGGGGATAAAAGAAAGTTAAACGTATGATTTATTTGTACAGTTTTCGAATTAGTCACATTAAAATAGTTACTGAAAATTCCCCGTTTTATTGCCAATTTGAGTCTCTGAAATATTCCCTTTTTACTTGAGTTGAGTACAGACCAAATTGCTTGCTTGCAGATGGGACTTCTGCATTGCACCGCTGGTGGCTAGAGACTGGGTATACAAAAGTAGTAAAACCCATGAATAGACGAAAGTGATCATCTCTCCTAACTGAAGACGACGTGGCTATCGACGTGGCCTTGTCTCACAGGCTCGGCATGGTGATTATGATGAGCACATGATAATCGTTGGCACCGTATTTAAACGTAGGTTTTGGCTAGTACTTTAGTTAAATACCAGATCGCAGCATTACATAAAACGACGATTGGTTACAACAAAGACTACTGAAAAGCCCTAACCATAATATACATGAATATTTTGAACATTACAATAACGCTACAAACAATCGTCAACTTGTATATTGTCAAAGCAAAGTAATTCTAGTGATTGTATCATAGAAACAATCCTACTTGTAATCCCGCATACCGGAAGCACGAAGAAAGCCCCCAGAAAAAAGCCACTGCGAAAAAATCCCCCGGAAAAAAGCCCCCTACGAAGAAAGCCCCCTACGAAAATTACCACCTGCGAAGTTAACCACCCACGAAAAATGCCCCCTGCGAAAATTACCACCTACGAA
Source organism: Entomobrya proxima (assembly GCA_029691765.1). NCBI lineage: Eukaryota > Metazoa > Arthropoda > Collembola > Entomobryomorpha > Entomobryidae > Entomobrya > Entomobrya proxima. The sequence continues at coordinate 41,598,316 of CM056170.1, forward strand.
GTTAACCCCTAACGAAAAATGCCACTTTTTTACTTGAAATGTGATAAGTCAATATCCACAAACAAACTAATAGAGTTTTAATTTAATTTCCATGAAACTGGCTATGTGTACAATGCCAGTTGGGCTTATATAAATTGATTTTTAACAAAGTTCAACACTACCAACCAAGTTGTAGTTTAATCTACTGTAATTGGATATTTGATCAGTTATAAGACTGGGAGGGGAAAGTCCAGCTAACCCTGGTAAAGCTGCAAGATAATGAATATTTTTCATTCATAATCCAAACTCCAGAGTGTGCTTGCACTTAATTCCCAATGTAAATATTTACATATGAAATTCCATTATTTCGCATTAATGCAACAATAACTTGTTATGCTATGAACTTCATAGTATGAAGTACCTGATAGTGAGCAATAAGTATTTAAATACAAATTATCTACCAAGAGTAGTAGGAATGGGTAATAGGAATCGACTAGAATCTTAATTTGTAATGTGCAAGTTAAATGTTTTTATAAAAATCCTAAAATTGGACTTTGTAATGTTAGCTTTGTAGAAAACCGAAAAAGTATTGTAGCTATACTATTATTGTTTTACGTTGGGCTTTGTGACAACAAAAATCTAAATATGCGCATCCTCCTGAAATTTTAAAAACATAGTAATGTAGAAGTAATATTAAAACTGTATATTTTTGTTTGTGGATATTGACTTATCACATTTCAAGTAAAAAAGTGGCATTTTTCGTTAGGGGTTAACTTCGTAGGTGGTAATTTTCGCAGGGGGCATTTTTCGTGGGTGGTTAACTTCGCAGGTGGTAATTTTCGTAGGGGGCTTTCTTCGTAGGGGGCTTTTTTCCGGGGGATTTTTTCGCAGTGGCTTTTTTCTGGAGGCTTTCTTCATGGACCCCCGCATACCTGATTTAGGGTCACTGGATCAAGACTCGTCATTGTACGAAAATACAAGGAAAACTAAAACAATCGTTCCAGTCAGCTTTAGTAGCGAACTGTGTTAGGAACAATCTGTTTAAACTAATTTGCAAACAGAGGTCACTTGGATCCAGCCATACAGAATCAAATGCACGCAGTACACGTAAATAATAGTGTTGGTATTCGAAGCTCAGTGTAATGAGGTGCAGGGTGATGCGACGTATTTTAATATAACAAGACTAGAACAACAATCACAATGATAATGACAAAAAAGAATGACAAAAGTACGAATTGTAGCACAAAGCAGTACACGCACACAAACTCCAATACAGGATTTGAGGGGATGTGCAGTTGGTAAAGTCGGCAGAGGTTAATCTGCATAAAATTCTAATATTCAATGTTGGACCTTAAAAAGGTAAATGAGAATGATGGGAGAAATGAGAATCAAGGAGCGAGAGATTTCATTGCGATAGTGGCTGCGGCCAACTTAATAGTGCAGCAAAGCTGCTGCCATTTTCTTATCTCTCATTATCGCTGTAAATATTTGTGCATTGATTTGTAGTTTAATGATTATTATTTTCGCTTAAGAAAACCTAGTGATTAGTGCTACATTATACGCTGCATAGTTGTGCTTACTCCTTTGCCGCACATTTGTTTATCAAACATTGCCATCCAGCTCCGCAGAAGGGATTCCTACTTGGAGACGTTGTTGCGCAGACAGCCAAAGAATGTGGAAAAGGAGAGCTCTTGTATCGTAAGATAACAAATCATTTACCAAATACACGCAATTTCAAAATTCAAAGGCGATTATTTCGAAAACTGCATTTTGAAGTTAAACACCAATTACACCATCTGAGGCAGCGTAAAATACTGCGTTAGATGATGTGCATCTCACCTATGCACATATAAACTAACATCACAAAAAATAGGCACCAACACTCCGGCGCCCACACAGACCAATCAACACCAGACCACCACTCACATCAATATACCCGGTGCCTATTACAGCTTCGTAGGCCACAACAGTAGGTAAATTTTATAGATGGCGGCCCATAATGTAGAATAGAGTTTAAATACGCAAAGGTCACTAGATCGAAATATTTTGTATACTTATACTCTAAGGATAAACTAATATTTCTGTACTAGCAATGTTTGTTAAAATCATATATATGAGTTTCATAGCATAAAAAAAATTGTCGCCCTCCTTATGGGACATCCTAAAAGTAACCATAACTTAACAAACTGAAACTTTCACAAAATGATGATGTATCATATAGTTGCTTTGCATACAGTTCAGTAGAATTGGGCTTTTACGTTTCATATAACGAAACATTATTTCTATAAAAATGAATGACGCTGGCGCCGACGGCGGCATAGTATCCTCAATCAGCCTGCTCAAAAGTTTTCTCGCTAGCAACTTTTTTTATTTCAATTAGCAATGTAAGTGTTTTGGTGCTAACTTTTTATTTTTGATGCTGAGTCTAACATCTAAACGAGTAGTACCATGCGTTATTTTTATAATTCTGAGAGCAACCTGAATTACCGGTTCACATAATTTCCATTTGAGGTTCTTTGAAAGGCATTTTTAGTGTTTCATCAACACGCTTTTAAATAGAAATGAGGAACAAATATAAAACACCTTTCACGTATCCTGCGATAAACCTGCGACAGCTTACAGCTTGTATTTTTCTTTGGTTTCAGACAATGCTAAAGTGGAGCTCCAAATGAAAAAAAAATACGGAAGTTTTACAATAATTTTGTTTGAGTATGGTACAAAAGTCAAAGTATATTACGTATATCGTTTTTAATATACATTAGCATTCAAGTAGTAAAATCTTGGCATAAAGTTTAGTGCGTCCTAGGATAACTCGAAATACACATAGCACAATCTAGTTCCATTATTTTTATTTCTGATTTTGAACTTATATTTCAAGATTCTCTGCTTTCGATTTTTTTGGTAGGTAGGATTGGATTGGTAGCACGATACAAGTTACCTTGTTTTTGAATCTCCATACTTTGATTTCTTTTTTCATTGCAACTATAATATCTTTATATTGTATGCATACATCAAGTGATTGTAGGGCTTTTTATTGGTTATACGCACTTAAATGAACTTACAAAGATCAGTTGGTCATGTTGTGCATGAGAGTTTTGAATAGTCTTTTTTAAATTCACTAAATGTTTGGTGTCATTTTTTTGAACCTTTGGAGTAAATGAAAACATGGGACAATGTTTGCCAGAATTTGTACACTTTAAAAAGTGGTTGATTTTGAACCATTATTTAAGGCAGAAAACACTAATATTGTCTAGACCACAGTTGGCTAATCACATTATACAATAAAACTAATTGAAAATTAGTAGTTTACGGAAAGTTTGATTTACTGAATTTTAATGGATAAAATTTCGAATAACGCCATTTCTAACACTTGTGGGCTCCCCATTTATTTATTTGTGTGTGAATCTTTCAAACGCCAGAATATTTGAACACACTTCCTTAATCTACAACACCAACTTGATTTTCTGTCGATTTTTGAGCAAAATCTGCAAAAGCTTTTTGAAATATCGAAATTTGAAGATAAAGCATTTTAAAATTCTTTACGTACCTTGAGTTGTCATATTTTTTCTCAATGGTTATCTCATATTGTTAAGCATATTTTTGTGCATCCAAAGAGAAATTAAAACAAATTTTTAAATGTAACCATGAAGTAGCTAAATTTAACTTTTAAACGTGTTTATATAGACACCCAGCGTGTCTAAATAGACACGTGAATTTATTATTAGAATTTTCTGAAACGTGTCTATATAGACACGCTGGGTGTCTATTTAGGTCTGGTCTAGAGCCGATTTAGCCTGGTCTAGAGCCGATTTAGCCTGGTCTAGAGCCGATTTAGCCTGGTCTAGAGCCGATTTAGCCTGGTCTAGAGCCGATTTAGCCTGGTCTAGAGCCGATTTAGCCTGGTCTAGAGCCGGTTTAGCCTGGTCTAGAGCCGATTTAGCCTGGTCTAGAGCCGATTTAGCCTGGTCTAGAGCCGATTTAGCCTGGTCTAGAGCCGGTTTAGCCTGGTCTAGAGCCGATTTAGCCTGGTCTAGAGCCGATTTAGCCTGGTCTAGAGCCGATTTAGCCTGCTTTGAAGATAAAATCTACGGACAGACACACAGACGGACACCGACATCTGCAATAGCTCCTCTGCTGAAGCAGCGAGCTAATAACGGGTGATATTTATCCGACCGCGTAGAGAGAGACTTTATCTCCCCCATTTTCTTATTTAGCAGACATTCCCATTTTTTTGTCTGCTGAATCAGCCACCCAATTTGGCCGCAAAAATCACTACTTTAGCAGACCAAAAACTGCTGAATTTTTCCAAAGTTTTAAAAGTTTTTTTGAATGCCAATGTATATGCTTGAAATCAACTTGAACATATTTAAAACGCAAAATCAATAATGTCGCTACATTTGGCGCTATGATATCTGATGATACAGGTACGATGGGGAGTTTTTGAACAATTTGTAAGTTTTATCAGTGGGACACGAGTGTCTGGAATGGAATTGTGTAAAATATTACCGAATTAAAACTCATAGTGGTATTGAGCTGAGAGCACAGCATTACGTTTAAAATGATTTTCTTGTATACTATGCACATTCTTTGAAAAAGACTTTAAGATTTTAACAGTGTGACAATGCAAAACGAAGGGTCATCCAAAGGGGAGGGGACACTGCACGTATATTTAAAACTTCATTAAACATGTTCAGTTATACAGATAGCTGTGTCAGAAGTAATTATCAGCAATTCTTTAGGTTTAATATTATTGAAACCGTAATAATACGCATATACGACACTATTAGAGTTGAAATTCACTTGTGTTGACATTATCAACTTGACAACCTCTCCGCGTCTGCATCAGAATAGCATGTCGGACTTATAACCCTACGGGCTGTGAAAATACCCTAAAACTGCTTAACTTTTAAAAATCCCTCTGATACTTGAGAACTCAAGTGCGTTCAAGTTGATTTTATGCATTTACATCTGCATGCAAACAAGCTTTTAAAACTTTGGAAAAAAAATCATAAGTTTTTTGTCTGCTAAAGTAGCGATTTTCGCGGATAAATTGGGTGGCTGATTTAGCAGACAAGAAAAATGAGAATGTCTGCTAAATAAGGAAATGGGGGAGATAAAGTCTCCCTCTACGCGGTCGGATAAGATTTTCCCTGTAATAACTAGACAACGGTAAACCATTAAAAATTCTCGCTGCGAAAAACCTGGTTTAGACCCCATTTAACCTAGTTTAAAGCCCATTAAGCCCATGTACAATAGGTAAAACATCTCTACAATAGATAAACATCCAATGTAAACATTAAAAGATGCTCGCTGCTATGAACGTAAATATCGTAAGAATATAATACAACAACTTAATTTTTAAGAAGAAAGATCTTAAGCCATTAAGCCAGGTTTAAAGCCCATAAAATAGATAAACATCCATGGTATGCCATTGAAAAATGCTCGCTGCTAACAACGATGAGTGTCTTTAGAGTCAGAAGATCCTACGACGAAATTCTTGATGGATGCAGTAAGTAATAATAGCACATTCTGGCTGATTGAAGCCCACCTTCTTGAAAGCGCATTTTGCCTGGTTAGTAGAGCCCGTTTAACCTTATTTTGAGCCCATTTAGCCCGATTTGGATCCCATTTAGCCTGGTTTAGAGTCCATTTTGCCGGTTTAGAGCCCGCTTTGCTGGTTTAGAGCCCATTTAGCCTGGTTTAAAAATATAGTGTACAGACAGACGGACAGACAGACAGACAAACAGACAACGATATCTTAAATAGCTCTCCCGCTGAAGCAAGGAGCTAATAATTACGCATTCTGGCTGATGTAAGCCCACCTGGGCTTCTTAAACGCCCATTTTAAATGGTTTATTGCCCATTTAATCTAATTTTGAGCCCATTTTGCCGGATTTTGAACCCATTTAGCCTGGTTTTGACCGCAAATGGCATGATTCGGACCCCAAATATCCTGGTTTAGACCCCAAAAATAAAGTGGACGGACACACCACTAGTTAATAAGTTCACCTGCCGACGCAGCGAGCTAATAAATAATAAATTCAATTTCAATCATTTTAGAACATGCCTAAACAACAAAAGAGTAAAATACCTTTGGCTTGAATTTGCTTAACTTTCAAAAACTTGTAGAAACACAAAGAGTTTTCTCATGAGAATCATAGTTTTTACTGAATATCTATGTTTTACTAATCAACAGCATGTAGTGCAATCATAAATGCTTTTTCTAGTATTTTCATACAAGAAAAGAAACTACATACACTCTGACTAATATTGTACAATGTGACAAACTGGAAGTTTAAAAACGCACTTAAGCCCATTGGCGTGGCTGAACATGCATTCATTCTATATTTTCGTGATTAAACGTAAAAACGAATTAATCTCCATTGCACAAGCATTATTAATATTTTCCCCTGGAACCAAATCCACACTTTAAGGCTTTCACTTTCCTTTTCAGTGCACGCAGTATCAAGGTGATTAACTTTGCCCTAATCCCCACTTTTTTATAGATACGTGGAATTTTCCAAAAAGATTGAGAAAATTTTTTCTTCGACTGTATTTTATACATGCCAACGAGTTCTGCTACTATGATTTGCTGAGCATATAGCCTAGGTTCATGTGTACATTTAAATTATTGAGTCATGTGCAGAAGTGCCATAATATATGAATACCAGGTCAAATACAAAAGGGTATGATTTTCAAGGTTTTGATCGAACCCAAAAGTTTGAGTTCTGTAATATCTAAGAGATTTGTGGAAAGGCTATAATCAACCGCTCTACAGGTTTGCTGTCATCTGTAGTACCTCATGTTACAACCGTATGATTTGAATCAAGATCCTTCTTATCAAAGGAAACATGATCGTAAGGTGATACTTGGTGCATCCATTTTTTTCAAATTTTAGAGGTGTCATTTTTAACTTGTTTTAATTAAAGACACATTTAGCCATCAAAATTATAATGCTTATGTGTTATAGAAAAAGCAACAATTCCTTGTCATTATAAGCATATTTAATTGCTAAGACTTTATTGGGTATTCCTAGAAACACGTAAAAGAATATGTTGACTCTACCCAAATTTTTGCTTTGGATCATTTCAGAAATTCATTGTTCGTGAAACCATACAAACCAGATAGCAGCCGTGTGCAGATGCAGCAGATTCTACAAAAGCTGTAGATTAAATATTTAATACCTTTTCATAACTAGAAGCACATTTGTTCCTTAAAACACAACTTGAGTTTATGAAACGCAAAAACTAGCATGCAATTTTTTGGACAGATTTGTTTACCCTATTTTTAACTTCGTGTATCTCCGAAGTAAAGCAACTTAGATAAATGCTTTTTTGCCATAATAATCAGAAATTAGCACCCTATCACCAGGTAACTTTTCTAGTTTTTCGAGCTACAAATAAAAATTTCCTTACGTTGAAGTTTTTCTCAATCTTTATGGAAAACTCTACGTATATCACAAGCAATTGAGTCAACAGACTTTGATTCCTTGTAATATGTTAATATGTCATGTCACAGTTGAATCCTTTATTGATTTACGATATTTTCCTGGGCTGTAGGAATTTTCTGGACAATTTGCTTTAAATAACCATAACAATTCTTTCGGAGATTTTTCATTTCAGTTTTGCAAATTGGTCTTGTAAAGTCGAAAGCATATTTAATCGATATTTTTGGCTCATTCTTATGAGTAAATACAATGTGTAGAAATAATTTGTTTGTGTATAGATCGGTTTTCCGGTATGCATGTTTTGTTGCATAATACTACGGTAGAAACCATTGAATCGTGCAAAGCGCATCGTTCCGTTTATAAACCATAATGTTATACAAGCCTTGGTACAATATGTTGAACTGAACAGATAAATGCTGTTTTAATTCCCAAGTGATGCAAGTACACAGTGAAAACGAATGCCATACTATACTGCATTCCATGCATACAATGTTCAGCACATGGAATGCACAATGCACATGCATTTTTTATTGATTTATTCATCCCAGCTACCAAGCTGTTAGGTTTATTCGCTCGAGCTCAGCACAATCCAGGCACACCAAAAGCAGCAAGAACAGATGTTGTGGTGTATATTTCAATGCTCAAACCTCTTCCTTTTTTTGTTGTTTTTGCTCAGTTCCTTTTCACCTTCAGTTATTTTCACCTTCTCCTGATGAAGGTAGTAGTTAACTACGGAAAGCCTGAGAAATAAATTGTATGTTTTGCAATTATGGCATGCATGATCTCCGCTACATCTTATTTTTTGTAGTAAATTTATTTATGTGTACATTGACTAATCTAAAGTTTTTAAAACGTGCAAGTGTCAAATGGAAAGCAAAATAGATGTGTGGGATATGCAAATAACAAACTGCATAGGAAAAACAGCTTATAGCAAGTCTTATAGAGAAGGTCGAAGCTTGTGCTCTGGATGGACAAGTTCTTTAGGATAAATTTCAGCTTGCTGTCTCGACTTGGCAAGCGCTGAAGGAGAAATGTGTGTAAAGTAGTATTGTGGTAGTGGTGGTGTCTTGTGGGCAGCTCCTCTGGGATCTTGCTGGTGGTGCTTTGCACGCCGCAGGATTCTCCAGCCTAAAGGTGCAGAGCACATGTCTTCTCCAGAATTCCAGAAGCTGTTTGCCTCCGCCAGCACTGGGGCGCGGAGCGACACCTCCACTCAATAATAAGGAAAAAGTACAAATTTCGCGACATACTCCCACCAGCCAAACGGACTCCGTAGGTGCTGTTTGGCTCAAAGAAGCTAAATTGGTGAAAGAATGCCAATTGGAAACTGCTGTAGATTTTTTGTTTTCTTCTTAATGCCGATGAGAACCGGTATATTTCACCCTTCTTTCTCCATGACGTGATGTCGTGGAGCTTGTCTCAGGGTTACTCCAGCTCTCTTACGGACTCGGTTAAGGCGTCCTCGTCCGTCTCGGTTTGATAACTTGTCTTCCCAGGCCCCTTGCGGCTTTTCTTCTTTTCAAGATGAGTGGCCCGGCAGCATCAACTCTTGTCACAGGAAACGGGGCCCCTATAATACTCCTCCCTTTGGGAAGCGGGGCTACAGGAACATTTACCCGTTGCTCTAGGGAGCGGAGACGGGTACCAATTTCGCGACAATTACAATACGTGTTTAAAATTAACTTTGTTGGTACTGCATACTGCATTTTAGCAGTGACCAACTTGAAACCTTAGTTAAAAATTGATTTTTTCTACTAAAAACCATAAATTTTACATGTAGTTTTATTGCCTAACGACTCTATTGGATTTCAAAAGTTGGAAAATGGCGTCAGTTTTGAAATTTGTGAAAGTCATATGTTGAAACTTTAACATAAACACTGAAAATTTCAGGTATTGTAAAATGAAGGAACTAAAAAGTTTCTTTTTCTGTTAGCCCAATCCAAGTAGGGCCATTTTTGGCCCCAAAATAAAAAGTCAAGTTTTTGTTTTAGAATCATAAAACAAGCAAAACGATTCATTTTATTCAAGGTCTTACGTCTATCTGATCTTATTAATATGTCAAAAGCTATGAAGTTTTAAAAATTAGCAAGTTTCGTGACTTGACTCCAGCAAAAGGTCAACGACTGGGTTTACTTGAGAGAATAAAATTTTACACTACGTGCACAAAGTCAAAGGTTTAGGTGTCATTCAAGAGATTATATTTGTAAATCAGCAATCATCATACACATATACTTTCGGTAAAATACTTTTCTTTCCATTATTTGAGCATATCGTTCTTTGATACTGAATTTTAAAATGGACAGAAACAAACCAATAATTTTTTTTAAATGTAAAATATTTCGCATTGCATCACGTTCAGAGAAGCAACTTTTAATACTTCTTTCAAATTTACCAAATGAAATGTGAATGAAACGAAATAAATGAAAATAATTTATGCATCTCAAAATGTTTCAGAATGGGAATGATGTTTTAATAAACTCTGCTGGGTGCAACGGAATGATCCAAAGACTGAAATACGTTTGAGCATCACTGCAAGTACCACACTTTAGCAAACAAGATTGTACCTTTAGTCAGAATGCCTACTGGTGAGAAAACTTTTAAACATATTTTTTAGCACAAATCAACAAAATTGATATACCTGTTACTTTGGTTATAGACTTGCATACACGTTTTTTAACCGAGCTTGTTCGGACCAAACTATCCGGTAATGTGTCACATTACCAAACCGCTACTCGCGGTTATATGCTCTGCTCATATGGACTGATAACAATGCCTCTCAAGCTTGGGTCCATGAAGAAAGCCCCCAGAAAAAAGCCACTGCGAAAAAATCCCCCGGAAATAAGCCCCCTACGAAGAAAGCCCCCTACGAAAATAGCCACCTGCGAAGTTAACCACCTACGAAAAACGCCCCCTGCGAAAATTACCACCTACGAAGTTAACCCCAAACGAAAAATGCCACTTTTTACTTGAAATCTGATAAGTCAAATTGCATAAAATAATATACAGTCTTAATATTACTTCTACATTTCCATATATTCAAAAATTCTGAGGGTTGCATATATTTAGGCCCAGCGCAAAACAACAATACTATGGCTACAATAATTTTTCGGTTTTTTGCAAAGCTAACATTACAAAGTCCAATTTTCTGATTTTTATAAAAATACTCAAATATCACATTACAAATTAAGATTGTAGGCAATTCCTATTACCTATTCCTAGTACTCTTGGTAGATAATGTGTAAGTAATTAAATACCTATTGCTTACTATGCTAGAGTACTTCATACTATGAAGTTCATAGTGTACCAAGTTAATGTTGCATTATTACGAAATTGTGGCTTTTAATATGTAAATATTTACATTGGGAATTAAGTGCAAATGCACTCTGGAGTATGAATGAAAAAATATTAATTACCACCGTTAGCTACATCCTAGTTATCCTAGTTTTATAACTGATCAAAAATTATATTACGGTAGATTAAACAACAACTTTGTTGGTAGTATTGAACTCATTGAAAAAATCAATTTATATTAGTTCATCTGACATTGAAAACTTGGTAAGTTTCATGGGAATAAAGTGAGAACTGTATATGTTTGTTTGTGGAGTTTGACTTATCAGATTTCAAGTAAAAAGTGGCATTTTTCGTTTGGGGTTAACTTCGTAGGTGGTAATTTTCGCAGGGGGCGTTTTTCGTAGGTGGTTAACTTCGCAGGTGGTTATTTTCGTAGGGGGCTTTCTTCGTAGGGGGCTTATTTCCGGGGGATTTTTTCGCAGTGGCTTTTTTCTGGGGGCTTTCTTCGTGCTTCCCTCAAGCTTCTACTAGCAGCTTGGACTGAAGATGTTAGAAAGTTCCTTAAGCTAAACTAGTTATTGTTTTTCATTGTTTGTTATCTACTACAACCGTCTGACAGCGCCCAACAAATAGCAGACTCAGTATGTCAATGAAAAATACAAACTGATACGCTTTTTTTTTAATATTCGGAATGCTACTATTCAGAATTTTCACACTTAAGAAAAGGTTCAAATCAAGCTTTAATTTTACATCAGAAAAACTGATTAACTTTATTTCTAATAAGATTTAGAATTTACAATTACAAGTGTAGATAATGTGTGTACTAAATGCAATAATTGACAATATGTCAAAGTGCACTCCGAGAATAGTATAGTATCAAAAATTATTAAACCATCTTGGTATTGGTGGTTGATCATAGAATATCAGAGATGGCTAAACCCGCGGGTTTCCACATTTAAACCCGCCGGGTTGGGTTTAAATGGGTTATAACGGGTTTTTGGGTTTTAACGGGCAATAATGGGCATTAACGGGTTTTATTTTTATGTATATGGGGCCATAGAAAATGGCGCCATTTATGGGTTTAAATTTAACATGGGCTTTATTATTGCCCAAAAAACCCAGCCCAGCCAGGTGCCGGGTGGGGGAGTTAAAACCCAGGCAAACACGGGTTAGCCGGCCTAGATTTTAACCCGCGAGCCATTTCTGTAGAATATTGTCATTTGGTAAGAATATTATTTTCAATATAAAAAGATGATTGAAACAATTTTTGAGGAAACGAAATTTTACTGTGAAGCTTTCGACCACTTCTGCGGTCTTCTTCAGGACAACAAATTAACAAACATGGGAAACTGTAACATATATACAATCGTTATTAAATTATTATGTGAAAAATCTGCATATGCCTTAAATTAAAGTTTAGTAATTCGTGTTACAATGGATAGATTCTAGTTTGGCTAACTGATTGGCAGAAAAAATTTGAAAAAAGCTAACATTGTAATTATTGGTAATGGCTATTCTGCATTTATAGTGATTATTATTAGTTATTGTTTTAATTGGAAACTGTTGTCATCTTCCATTCCATGATTTTTTCTCCATGTTAGATTTGAAGAATATTACTAGTGTTGAGCACCAAAAGCTCTTGGATTTCTTTCCATTGTTATTGCTCGTTTTGATGTCCTCTTCCAGACTTTGAATAGGTATAAAAGCGTTCCTTGACCTTTCTGTAGTATTTGTTCGATTCGAATTCCAGAAGAAAACAATTGTTCTCCTTAAAACTGTGTTTTTCATTAAGCATATGGAATGCCACTGCCGACTTTATTTTCAATAGTTTGCTAATGCGCGACTGCATTTAAAATTTGTTAAATTTATGGAAAACTTGATAATTTTACATAAGAACGGCCGTATTACATCACTTTAGTGCTCGCTGAGAATCAGAGTATCAAAAGTGAACGTCCAACGTGCTTTTTTGGTGGACATTGTCTACTGTTCACTTTCCACTGGACAGCATTACATCTAGTATCCAACTTTCCATGTCCAGCAGGCTAGTGGACGGACAAACTGGACAATGTCCACTATGCACTTTCCACCTATCCACTGTCCATTGACACTGGTTGAGAAATATGCTCACAATATTGTTTTTCAAAGAAATTATACAAAAGACGCATTAATTAAGCTATTAGTTATCTGTTTGTTACAAAAACATGATTTTATACTGCCCCATTACACTATAAGTGTTATTAATATTCAATGTTTTTGACCGTTCTTCTAATTTTCCAAATACGGTATGCATGTCAAAAAAAGGAAATGAGAAATTTGCTGTCAGTAAAATCAGTATCATTCAAAAATTAAGACTTTGCAAATCAACTGCTAATGGCGTGTTTTTGTACATTCCTATTTGATTTTTGTTTATGTATCTAGGACTAAACCCTGTAACTTGAACTAGGCTCTGGAATACACCAAGGTGAGCTGAAAAATTCAACGATAGAATCTAGTTCGGAGTAAGTCAAATAAAATCGAGTTGAATTTAAATCTTGTACTGTCAATTTTATTTTCAAAAATTTTAAATTTACTAATTGCTTTGATTTTGTTTTTATACTTATTTTTACAGGTTTGAAAGTGTACTGGTAAATAACGTGTTGTATTACCCACCGGAAATTGACTCAAGTTGCTCATGGGAAAAGCAAAACAATTGTTTGGCTAAGTAGGCCGCCTGGAGTTAATAGACAATTCAAGTCGCAGAGAATATTACGTAGGTAGGCTTTGAGTGTTCTAGCTAGATAAAGTTGAATATAATACATAAATTTTGCAGATACGTGCTTCCGAATGACAACATCATTTTGACCACTACATTAAAAGATTTGCGAAAGAGTTTGTGATAACTCATATAGCCCTTATTTTGTAATGAATTGCAGCAGTTGTATACATAATGCCATTGACGTTGACCACCAACTTTCAATAGCAGTTGACTTGTAGCAGATTTTCAAACAAAACAAAATTTGTTGTGATTTCAAGCAAGAAGAAGCGACATCAAAGACCTACACCAATCCCAATTGGATAAAACTTTAGGCTAAAGAATCGGTGTCGGATGGGCAAATCGATAAAGCGTGATAACAACCGATACTATCAATAGTACGTATACCAATCATAACAAATTCATCTTTTTGAAATCACAATATCTGTTCCTAATGTTTACCCTCCATAGATATAAACTATATTTCCATTTTTTACTTTTTTAAATTCAGGGCTAATCCAAGTTAATTGCAACTCTGAAAAATTACTTGAGCAGAACAAAAATGTATGCGATAAATATTGCAGAAGGAAGTATTTCATGGAGAAAATATTCCCGGATGCGCATACGAAAAAAAAAGTATACCCGTAAAACATTAGGCCACGAACTTCAAATATTACAGGCTTCAACTGTATTTGTTACAACTTTTAATAAAATACAATTCTAAAATGTTCTGCTCTGTTTTCAGAATGCATAAAATATTTCACGCGTCACGCCCCATTTTACTGGACTATAAAGCCACTACTTTTAATGTCGTTTATGTAAACCGTCTACAATTACTTTAATGCAACATGTAATTGAATTTTAATATTGTGAATTCATATGGAATGAGTTTGTGAACTGATGTACCCAGGATTATACTCCGTGGCTATGGCGTTTCTAAAGAAAAACTTGTACTTCTATCGCTGATAAAACAAGCTATTATACTCATCTTGGCACTGCTCTATAGAGCAGTGCTAGCATGGGTATATCAAATTGCTCTATCAGCCAGAACTCTGAAAAAGATCAAACCTTCCGTAGCAATGTCATCGCAACAAAGCATAATACTGGATGCTGCGGTTCGGGGTACCTGTAAATTCTTGTCTAAGGGCTCATTCCTTTTATTAGAATGTTTTCTTCCTTCGCCAGATTGCTCGAATGGTGGCAACAACCAGGCGGCTGTTTATATTCCGTGTAATTTTGTGGTATTCAACTTATTCTTTAGCAGACATAATCTTTCCTAAACTCACATTTTAATTAGCATGGGCTCTAAACCAGCACAATGGGCTCTAAACCAGCACACAGGGCTCTAAACCATACTAAATGGGCTCTAAACCAGACTAAATGGGCTCTAAACCAGCAAAATGGGCTCTAAGCCAGGCTAAATTGGCTCTAAACCTACAAAATGGGCTCTAAACCAGCAAAATGGGCTCTAAACCAGCAAAATGGGCTCTAAACCAGGCTAAATTGGCTCTAAACCTACAAAATGGGCTCTAAACCAGGCTAAATGTGTTCAAAATCAGGCAAAATGGGCTTTTTAGAAGCCCAGGTGGGCCTAAATCGGCCAGAGTGGGCTATTATTACTTACTGCATTCATCAAGGATATTGTCGTAGGATCTTTTGACTACTTGGACACTGATCGTTGTTAGCAGCGAGCATTTTTCAATGGCTTACCATGGATGTTTACTTACTGCATTCATCGAGGATATTGTTGTGGGATCTTTTGACTACTTAGACACTCATCGTTGTTAGCAGCGAGCATTTTTCAATGGTTTACCATGGATGTTTATACGCACGTATGAACATGTAAGGTTAAGTCAAGGTTAATAATGATTGATGTTACTTCCTGATAATAAATATAATGTAATTTCACCTTCTAAATCTTGTTATCGTTTAGATACCCAAAATATTGTTAATATACAAACTTGTTTAGTACATACACTCCGTGTTAAGAAATAATATAAATACTACTTTGTAAATCTAATACTTTTATCAGTTCAATAAAAGCCTTTCCTTAATACACTACAAGAAGAACCCCATTTTGTAATATTATTAACTTACACTAAAGCTGTTCTTCTAATTCCACTAGGCATTAAATCCTCTTGTAGCGACAAGTCCATTAATTTCTATGCAGCAGAAGTACGTTTAAAACATTTACAAACCCAACGTGTTTCAGACAATATTTTTGAATCCTGAACTATTTCATGTAAAACCAGAGAATGGTAAACCATTAAAAATGCTCGCTGCGAAAGACCTAGTTTAGACCCCATTTAACCTGGTTTAAAGCCCATTAAGTCCAACCCCAAATAGGTAAAACATCTCTATAATAGATAATAATTGACCCCATTTAACCTGGTTTAAAGCCGATTTTAGCTGGTTTAGGGCCCAAAAAATAAAGTAGACGGACACACAGACGGACGGACAGACGGACACACTACTCGTTAATAAGCTCCCCTGCTGAAGCAGCGAGCTAATAAATGCTCAAAATTATTGTTCATTCCAATTTTTATGTGTAAAGTCATACCAAACCAATGACAGCTACACACACATCAAAAGTTCAAAATCTGAAACCATAAGTTTGTTTGTTACACCTCAAGTTTGTCATTTCTGTCAAAAAAGCAATTATCAAATGAATGTTGTTGCCTATCATGTATGAAATCAGAGCAACATAATATAAAAACTGGGGACGATTTAAAAATATTTTTTATAAAAATACGAGCCTGCTTACGTCAGAATAAACTCAGATTGTGATGATAACTGTGTAAATTTTATCATTGAATAATTATTTCAAGATAAACATTTAAAAAACATGTAAAATGTCAAAATGGTGCGTGTGGTCAGCTAAGAAGCCATAACGATCTTAGAGACATGGACAACCAAACCATAAATGGACCCCATGTTAAAACAGCAAGAAAACAAGGCTTGTACTTTACCTACCCTAATCTTGTCAAAAAATTTCTTTGGCAACCACATGCTACTCGCAAGCAAAGCTTAGAAAGAGAGGATGCTATAAAAAAACAAAACAATAACATTTCTCTTATTCAAACAGTTTTTACTTAAGAACCAGCTAAATCATTCATTGATATCAAGAAACAGCAATGTGTACAACTGCAAAACGAAAGACATAGTACAATGCAAGTTTCAATTGCAGATCTGAAAAGTAAGATTAATAGAAGCTGTATATTTGAAGCGTGATCCTGCTCCAAGTGAAAGTTGTTCTGCTCTCTGTGAGAGTCTGAACGGGACTGCTGGAAAGAAGAAAGAACAACATGGTACTTGTAAGCTTATTTGAAGCAGAGTATATATGGGGTGAAATGCTCCTTTTAGCCTGTTGATATGCATCTAAGCTAGTACAACAAAAAGAGAGTTTACCCACAAATTCATTCATAGTGTTTTCCTTTAATTCATATGCATCCAAATTTCACCATAAATACAAATTAAATAATCGTTTTGATTCATATTAGTTTTGTAAATTGATTTGATTCTAGCTATAATCTTTACGATAATCGAAGAAAAACATTAATTTATTACAAACTAAATTGATTTCTAAGCAGTAAGCAAATACAAAATTAGATTAAACGGCAAGGCTATTTAAGACTACATTAATTTTTAGATTAAGTCCAGATTAAGATAAATATTATATTCAAATTAAAATGAGTCATACACCATCTTATATTTTTTAAATTCTGGACTTCTGAGAGCTTGTTTTGATCACTCTAAAAGTTAAGGACGATTGCGTATTGTGCCGTGAATATTACATAATCCAGAATACTCAGCATTTTCATATTTGCTTCCATTGGTGCCAGAAAAAACAAAATATGTAAAACATCTCAGTTTTCAAATCTACATTAAATTTAGTGTTTAGCTCATATATGTAGACTTAAAAGATTATATTGTAACTCTTTCATTATTCAGTGTTTAAACTAATTGGCCTTATCTATAGGGTGTATAATCTAACTTTAATTCTATGCTTAAGTTGGCTTTAAACCTGGCTGAAGAACTATCCTAATAATGTAACTTTCCCCTGTAACTCCCCGAATTCTATAATTTTGAACAAGTTTTGCGATTTCGATTAAGCGGAATTGAAGTCCCAATTTTATGCTAAGCATAAACTGGCATACGAAAACTCTTAACCGGTCATAAGTTTAGATTAATTTCGATATAAAGTGCGGGATGGCATATCTGGAGCTAATCTTAATTAAATAGAATTTCAAGATTAACTTAACTTTGAATCAAAGTAAAGCTATTAGGATAATTCATTAACTAGGTTTAACCCCATGAACTAAAGTTTCATTATACGCCCTTTGGTGACTAACGATCTCATAGCTTAATAATTCTTTACTCAGATAAATTTTTGAACCAGCAAAATACGAACCACATCTCTTCAAGTTTCTCTTCAGGTTTTGTTGATATGCAAGAAAATGTGCCTGCTTTAAGCAGTTGCAACTGCAACGGTATTCTATGAGTAGCGTTTCCAAATGACAACTGGGCCATATTATAAATAAACGATTTCACAGAGTCGTTTTAAAGAGTTTCTTTCTTCTTCTTTTTTTTAACTACTTAAGGTTTAATGGTGTCACAATGTTTATTTCAATAACTATTATTAAGCAAAAAATTCTAGCAATCCGCTTCGTTGTCCTTAAGCTGAAAAAGTTTTAAAACGCTTGTGCAACTTTCAAGTTTCACATAACGAGAAATAGTAAACGTTAGAGCGTTAGACGCAGGACCACTTAGAAACTACAATTTGTATAATTTTATTATTTGTATTTCATATAATCTGTTATTTTGTATATTGCACAATACTGTTGGCTTGAGGAGTATTTTGGAATTAGGTCTCACAGGAGTGTAATTCGCGCAAAACAAGACAAATTTTTTGCTCGTTGGCTTGTTTTTGCTGATTACCCCAGATCATGTGGCAGAGAGACGGCAGATCCAACGTCACCCTGCAGCATACAGCATATACCCATACTAAATCAACATGCAGCACATGCTGTGGGGCTAATGTGCTGCACCCAGTTACCCGTACAGCAAAGGCAATGAATTTGTGCAGCCAATCGTAGCACATCAACAAAAGATTTGTCTTGTTTTGCGCGAAATACACTCCTGTGGGACCTAATTCCAAAATACTCGGCAATGGCACAGTACATAATAATTTTAAATGCAACTCTAATGCTACAATTCAATCATATGTCTAAGTAATTTAATATTTGGTAAAAACACTATGAGAACTATTAATCAAGTTTTAAATTTTTAGAATTCATGTTGAGTTAAAATTAGAACCTTTTGAAGTGGGACCTCAACTAGAAGAACTTATATTTGAAACAAATATTTGGCAACAATAAAAACATGTTTGCATAACTTGCAACTAAAAACAAACTGGTCAAAACTTGAATAAATGTAACCATAGCAACAACCAGCTATTTGATAAGCACCAAAGAGAGAGTCAATGATTAGGAGATTTTTAGAATGTCTCTGTTTTTTGTGTCCCATGAACTTGCAGCAGAAGAATGGTGAAGTACTGGTGTGCCGTTCATGGGTTGTTTTTGGCACATTTGAATCGACAAAAAGTACTTTCGAGTATTCGGAGATGCCTCTTTAACTATTGTTTCATAAAACTGTCATTTATGTGGCCACAAAAATTTGTTTCACATCTGCTTACGTTTCAAATGTATTAGTTTGCCAGATTTGAATGGCTTTCTTGAAATATTTAAACGCAGACAGACGGAGGCGACTGATTTTAAAAAGTGCCTATTTGTGCTTAACCAGTTTTACTTCCGTGGACTTGGTAAAATATATTTTAATTTGCATACTAATGTTAGTAAGATAAAATCCAATAGTTGGAGGTTTCACTTCCTGAGTTTAAATTAATACTTTTGCCGGATTATTTACACTATTGCAGCCTGCTTAGGCAAGTTTGTTGAAACATGCAGTCCGGCTTTATTCAATGTACAGTTGGCCGAAGGATTATTTAAATTACCCAAACCTGATGCAATTTTATTCGCAGCCACTTTACATGTTCCGGTAACCTGTTTTTGTTTAAGCTTACAACCTTCGTTAACTGCATAAACCAAGGGGTTAGCAATAGAGTTTGCTACCGCCATTATAAATAGTGCGTCCTGAATATTTCCATCCAAGCTGGTGGCCGATTGCTCATCAATAAGATACCTGGAAAGCCCCATAAACGTTTCATGTTAAAGGTTTATGTGAAAATTCGGAGGTTTGATTTTTTAATGGTTTCAATAAATCTTTTGAAAATTTTCTGATGTATTGTTTGCATAAATCTAGCCTTGTGGACAAAATTGGATATATTTGCAATAAACCGATGACTTTTCTCTTACCAAGTAGAAATCAGAACGTATGGACTCCAGCAAATGACAAACGCCAACACAATTGTAAATGTCATCTTAAGGGTTCGTAGCTTTGCACGATGGAATATGCGCATGTCATTGGTTCTTAGAAAGGATTCATCGTTTGTACCTAAAACATTAAAAACAAATTTAATTCATTTTTTTAAATAAAAGTTCAAGCAGGTTGATGTATGTGTATAAGGTGAAGGATCGTTTGCAGGTATCGTTTTTCCAGGCGGACCAAACACAGGAAGCAAAAACAGGTAATGTAAAAAGGTGGTCCCTGTGTTTTTTCCGACTGAGAAAGCACTGGAAAACACTCATGTGCATCATTATAATGTCAGCTTACGGTTTTCATTAACGTAGCCGACAAGTTTGACAATAATTGATCCATAAGCAAAAACAATCACCGACAGTGGAAAAAAGTACATCATTGTTACAGACAACCAGGTATTTGCCTTCTCGAATCCTGGCCACCATAAGGTAGAACATTGGTAAAACATTGGATAGTTCGGGTGCGCTTCTTCTCGAAAGACAATGCTCTGCACACAAATAGACAAAAAGAACCATAATACCTTCGTCAAAAAAATCTATTTTAATTATTTTTCAATCAGTAACAGAGTTTGAGCGAGCAAACGACTTCAAATCTTGGTAACCACACTTTACATTCCTTACTTGGGTTAACATTTAATCTATAATCATGTGCCATAAGCCATATTTATATATCTACCTAAGCCGAGTTATGCACTCTAATACTTTAAACTGAAGTTAATCCAAAACCTACCACTATTCAGGAGTGGTCATATGTCGGTTTACGCTTGGCTTAAAAATTCGGATTAAATTGAATCACGCTTACAGTTTAGTCTTAACCGCAGAATTAGCTCCAAATTTACGGAATTGTGACTAACGTGTGGATTAAGGTTTTGGTAACTGAAAATTTTTCTGGAAAACAAAAGTTTAAACCTGATCTTGATGTTTAGAAAACAGTCCTCACTAAAACCAATGCGAGTATAATAGGTAGTAAAACAGGAAGCACGAAGAAAGCCCCCAGAAAAAAGCCACTGCGAAAAAATCCCCCGGAAAAAAGCCCCCTACGAAGAAAGCCCCCTACGAAAATTACCACCTGCGAAGTTAACCACCCACGAAAAATGCCCCCTACGAAAATTACCACCTACGAAGTTAACCCCTAACGAAAAATGCCACTTTTTTACTTGAAATGTGATAAGTCAATATCCACAAACAAACTAATAGAGTTTTAATTTAATTTCCATGAAACTGGCTGTGTGTACAATGCCAGTTGGGCTTATATAAATTGATTTTTAACAAAGTTCAACACTACCAACCAAGTTGTAGTTTAGTCTACTGTAATTGGATATTTGATCAGTTATAAGACTGGGAGGGGAAAGTCCAGCTAACCCTGGTAAAGCTGCAAGATAATGAATATTTTTCATTCATAATCCAAACTCCAGAGTGTGCTTGCACTTAATTCCCAATGTAAATATTTACATATGAAATTCCATTATTTTGCATTAATGCAACAATAACTTGTTATGCTATGAACTTCATAGTATGAAGTACCTGATAGTGAGCAATAAGTATTTAAATACAAATTATCTACCAAGAGTAGTAGGAATGGGTAATAGGAATCGACTAGAATCTTAATTTGTAATGTGCAAGTTAAATGTTTTTATAAAAATCCTAAAATTGGACTTTGTAATGTTAGCTTTGTAGAAAACCGAAAAAGTATTGTAGCTATACTATTATTGTTTTACGTTGGGCTTTGTGACAACAAAAATCTAAATATGCGCATCCTCCTGAAATTTTAAAAACATAGTAATGTAGAAGTAATATTAAAACTGTATATTTTTGTTTGTGGATATTGACTTATCACATTTCAAGTAAAAAAGTGGCATTTTTCGTTAGGGGTTAACTTCGTAGGTGGTAATTTTCGCAGGGGGCATTTTTCGTGGGTGGTTAACTTCGCAGGTGGTAATTTTCGTAGGGGGCTTTCTTCGTAGGGGGCTTTTTTCCGGGGGATTTTTTCGCAGTGGCTTTTTTCTGGAGGCTTTCTTCATGGACCCGTTCGTCTTGTTTATGCCAAAGATTTGATTGTACTGTCCATCCCCATTCTGGATACGCCAATTTTGCTAACCTGTGTTCATCCAAAATCTCCATCATAGAATGTAGTTTAACCCTTTCATCGTTTTCCCAAGGTTGAACTAAGCTTAATGTTAATATGTTTTTCCATGATATGTGCATGGCATACAGAAATACGGCGTTATGGGTACTACGGCAGTTAAATGGATCCGTATTTTTTCTAATCCAAGACAAAATCAAATCGGGAGACAGTACTGGTTGTAGGTCACTGGATACAATGACATGAATATGATGAACTGTGCTGGGAGTTATTCGTCGGTCTGGTTGCGAGAAACGTTCATACGTAAGGAAGAGTTTTGTTTCGTATTCGTATCTTTCCGCATATTCTGTTGGAAACAGCTTGATTTGCAGTGTGCTCTGCCAACTTTTAACAGCAGTTGAAAAACTAAAGAAATTTAAATTTAAACAGAAATAAAGTTCATGCTTTAGATCCACATGTGCAAGGTTTTTAATGAATCGAGAAGAAGGGCACCAAATATCCTTAAGAAAGCAAAAACCACTACAATTGCTTCTTAAGGTTTCCCTTGTGACTTGAATTGTTCGGTACATCTCCAGATTATAATCTTCTCTCCATTCTGTAACTACTGCAAACAACGGACTTTGCACAACAAGTGGATACGGTGGCTCACTAAAATCAACGTTTTGATAATTAATCAGTAATATTAGTCTGTCCCTAGATGCGTTCATGATAATGTTGAAAGAATCAGTGACTGTTGAAGGTTTTGGTAAAGAATAAAACTTCAAAGAACCCTTTGCGTGTGGTTTTTTGCTCATGGGTGTGTTTTGTATTTCATCCAAAGAAAGGTGTTGGCCAAGTTGAAATTTGAAATCGTAGCAGTTGATCACTGTTTCAGTAAACAGCAAAGCAGAAACTACTCTGAGAAACAACTTACTCATTTTTTACACAAAAAATCAATAAACTGTTTACATATATAAGGTTTGTACTGTTTGTAAGGGTTAAAGTTTTGACGCCAAATTCTTAAAAAATGAAATGAAAAATAAGGCAATATTTTTTTAAATTATGAAAACCTGAAATTTATTATATATGCTTTATCCTAACACGCAGGTTCTTATTGAAAGATATCTAAGGCTGATAAGCTTTTTGGCTTTATGGCTTATGTCTAGCATTTAGAGAAATACCAAAGATATCTATAGCAGATCAAGCATGCCCATGCCTCATGCCCTACATTGCGAAACAAAAAATATCACTCTAATAATTAGAGTCTATTTTAAGTAACTTTTATGTTGTTGTCAAACGTAGAAACAAATATTTACGACCAAAAAACTAATTAAATAGAGAAGGCTATTTATGTAGGCATTAATCGAAATCTAATGTAAAATGGGCATATTATCCACGAACGTGTGGAATAAATTCATTTGGACAATTACTACACATATTAAGTCTTACAAAAAGTATGTTCACTCACTTCCTATATCTGCTAGGTTTTTTGTAAGTGTACCACGGAAAAATTGCCAACACTTTTTTTACACGCAAAACTTCAAAAATCTGAAAATCTTCATTTTAGCAAGCATATTGGTAATCATTTTAACATCTTAGTTTTAAAAACTGAACTTTCTGGTTGACGAGCTATACCCAAAGACTGTTAGCATACTTAGTCGATTTTCAAAATTTGGAAAACCCTCTGGAGTTATAGCTCATCAACTAGAAGCTTAATTTTTAAGAATGATATGTTAAAATGATTTACAATAAGTTTGCTAAAATTGAGTGCTTCAGATTTTTTAAATTTTGCGTGCAAACGTGCGTGCTATTTTTTCGTCGTCGGGGCACTTTTTAGGAAGTATCCATCATTTAGCAATTTGCTAACCATTTGTACACTAGAGGTGGTCGAAAGCTATCTGTGATATAGGTTAGTATAATTGATTGTTGTCATTGTAAATTGCCCTTAATGACCACACCAAAGCTTCTAAAACAAATTATGTAGCTTCAAGTTCATAAATGTCCGCAAGACTGAAGGTATTGATTAAGGTTTTTATGCATAACTCCCCAGATGCGAAATATTTTTTCAAACGTGTTTTTGCATCAAAAAGCCAATTAAAAGTTGTATATGATCAAGTTTTTCGCGGTCCCAAAAAACCTAAAACATGCGAGTTACAGACCAGTTTGTTGAAAGACGTCTAAAAATTTCGGTGGTTTTCAAGATACAGATAATAATTTCTAGAAACGTATGCAGAGCTGCTCGTTTAGTAATATTTTTACGAATGAATTACTATAGTATGCCAATTGTACTTAAAAAGCTTCAGCCCGAAAACATTTGCCATTATTAAGTTACTGTGACACATTTGAGATCTTAATACTAAAAATTTATGTGCTTGCCATGTTTCACTGGGGCTAAGTGAGACTCCAATATTTTGGGTAACTAGTCGGGGCATAATTCGTTCAAAATGTTCAAAAACATTTCAGATCAGAAGCATTTTTTGGTGGAACTCATCATTTGGTTTTCTTCTTTCGTAAATTGGTTACAGTAGTCAGAAAGTGCAAATACTTTTTCTTGTACACCAACATATTGAACCAATAAATTAGCTTTGCAGCGATGATTAGGTACAAAAGCGATAATGGCAAACTATTCGCTTTGTTAATTGGGAAACGCATCCTAGTAAAATAAGATCATACGAAAACAAACTTGAGTCTCACATTATTGTTTTAAATTAGCTGCACGAAGTTTTTAAAAACAATCTCATTTTAATTTACCATCTTAATAGCTTACCGCTTATAGCATTTGATATTGGCCTGTTTAAATGAACAGGTGTATTTTAACATTTCTAATTTTTTCAAACTTTTGTGCGTCACAAGATATATATCTTTTAGACCCTTTAAAATGTTTTATGTTTTGGTTGCCACGATAAGCACTTTACCCTAAGAACGTGCATGTATTTTTCACTTCCAGAACATGACCCGCAATATATGCCGTAAACAAACCTAATGATAAAAAATTAACGTCATTTTTTCGATTTATTTTGAAAAAAAAAGAAAATGAACGGAAATTGTTGCTATTATTTTTGCGCTGGCGTATACATATGCACAAACATATTAAGGAATGGAATGTGAACATATTTACTTTCATATAATCGTTAAAGTGGCCGCTCAAATGTCAGCTACTTTTTCCATGACTGACTGAAATCCTGTATGAAATACGCAAATTGGCTTGTGCAATATTCAAATGTTGCGCACATTTGCATTTCACATCAGATTGTTTATATGTCAAGAATTACTTCAAACATCTGCTTCTCCGTTTGCCAAAAATCGTCAAGCTAAAAACTGAAGACAAACGGCTATACAGTTCCACACATTACAGCAAAATGACAATATTACATGCTAAGTAGAAGGCAGCAGCAATGAAATCACAGCAGAGCAGAGAACCACACAATCAAAGGTAAGGTATTTTCAGGTATTTTGTTTATCAACCTACCGAAAAGCTTGTCATAGGCATCAATTGCAAGTTTTAGTTAACTTAAATATCTGCTTCTTATCACGTCTAGTGTAATTTAAAATTTTGTTGGCAATTTCTTCTTTTTGTGAAGTTAATTAGTTTATAATCTTCTAGTTGGGAATATAAACCACACTTAAGATTAAACATGCGAATCGAAAGGCCTGACGAACAGACTGAGATACTACATCTTACAAGGAAACCTTTTCAGGTGCCAGTGCGATCCAGAGATGAGATATTCCAATTCTGGTCAAGTCTAGTGCGTAGATTACGAGTCTGGATTTTGTTTTCTGTTTGGATTTTGATTAGACTGTAATAGTAGAGTTGAAACTCAGAACTACAATCCACGGGCGTACAAGTTTGGTTTGAATTGTTTTTTTCTTCAATTTCATTCAATGGAGCATGTTTTTTCGGTAAGTACCTTAACTAATTCTATAGCAAGAGCAAAGCACCCCCAAAGAGGGTGCTTTGATGGGTAGACCATACAGGTAGACGCCCATACCGTAACACGGACACCTCCAGCTCTACACCAACGCCAACTGTACTTACAGTACGCATCAAAGCACCCTCCTTGGAGGTGCTTCCCAAGTCGGCCCATCCGGGTGCAGACTGAAAGTACTGGAGGAAAGTGCATAATGTGGATTTTAGCAGTCGCTTGCGCATTCATTCTAACAATTTATGTATAAATCATGTCTGAATATATTCGCTGAAATTTAAAACAGCCATTTAATTGAGTTGCTTTCTTCAAATACCATTAACAGAAACTTTTGTCTGTCAGGAGAAGGGATGCCCGAACAAAGAGGAGTAGTGAGTGAGGGGCAAGGTGAGACAAGCCAAGGGAAATGCCGCGTAAATTAAAGAGGCTTTCCAGGCGGAGCCCACTCCTATGTGTAAAATAATATAGAGAGAAAAGGAGAAGGAAAGGAACAGAACAAATAGTTGTCTGTTCTGTTAGCAGAGGAAGAGGAGAGTTTTCGTTAAGTAGAGTAGGAAGTAAGTAGGTTGTTGTATAGACAGAGAAAGGAAAAAGTGTATTAGCTCTACTGTTAAATATAATATATTGTGATTGATTAATTGATTGATTAGTGCATACCAATTATATACAATAAAGTAGTACCAAGTTGATATTCGTTGAAAAGTACTTTCTTGTTGTGTGTTTGTTGTTGAGAATAATTATTTGATACGCTTTCGGGTGGCAATATAACCATTCATCAGTTAACTAAAGAGAGTGCACTTTGATCTTGACTAATTCTGAGCGTTATCTGTGTTGACCAAGTGGAGGAGCAGGATAGCTGGAGAAGGGGGTCATCAAGGGCACGGCCTACAGGACCTGACATCCCTTCACCACCTCCACCACCACATATTACTCCCCCACTTAAATCTGATATGTCTGAACAAGTTTTCCCTTTTCATAGCACCAAAACATTAATGTATCCAGAGTCTCTATTTCAACCTGTAAGCATTATTTTTTTCTAAAACTATCGTCATCTCTGATTTATGAGTAGACCGGTTTAACAAGTTTGTTTTTAATTGTAAACAAGGCAAAACGCATTGCATGATTAAAGCTTGTCTTGTTTGTCTGAGAAGGTTCGTATCATGCAAGCTATTAAAGTAAAACTAAAAGGATAGATGGACCTATGGTAACCTTTTTGTTAAACCAATTGGGAATGTCAGGCACAAGAAACATATCAGTCAGGTTATAATATGTGTGTAATATGCCGTTCGTGCAATCTTGTACTTTTTCCTTGTATTGTACTGCACAAGAAACAAATTGAAAACGTGTTTTGTCAGCTTTGGGTGATTAAAAAATCAAAATACAGGAAACTGAAACGTGACACATTTTTACCATTCCTTAAAATGCGTACACTGATACGTACACATGTACATTATATAAAAAATGTCCAATCAACTGAAAAACCCTGGACGGGATGTTGATTGTGGATAAACTAACTAACTAACTACTAATCTTGACAAGCAACAGTATAATAAAACATAACGAATTTCAGTTTCACATCCGTACGATCTGTTAACACACCTTAGGTTAAGATTATCACTAGGTTCCAAGAAATACAGCGTGTGTAAAGAACACAAAACTGTGACAAGGTTTTCAGTTAGGAAATCCATGTTTAGTAACAAGCTAACATATTACAAAACTGAAGTAGGTTTTATGTATATTTGATGTACCAATTAGATTGTAGTACTGGTAATACAGTATTCACGTTGAAACATTAAATACTTAAAGATAAGAAACTCCGAATTGTGTTGTGCCAAGTCAAAAGAAGAAACGTGCTTCTGTACACACTTAAAATGTTTAACGAGAAAAAATATGCTTTCTCCAATTTGACTTTAAAGAACCCTTTGATGCTAAAAAAGATATGTTTACTAAGCAAACTAAGGATTAATGTGTATTTTAGCTTTGAAAGTAAAATGGTTCACAATACACATGTATGTTTGAGTATTAGCTTGATTTTACTTCCTTGGAATGTCATTCTTAGTAAAATTGTTGGTTTTTCTAGCGTATTGAGTTTAAACGTTCAAAAGTGTATACAGATGAGATGATGTTAAATTTGTAAATACTTATTTGAAGCATTGTGAAAATTGTTACAACAGTGCGTGGAAATT
>CM056170.1:41626471-41694261 GCA_029691765.1 Entomobrya proxima
AGTAATGCCGTTTTTAAACAAAACAGTGTTTTAAACACTGTTTAAACGTGCTTTTAAACATGTTTATCGTTTTTTAAATAAACAAATTATCAATAAACAAAACACAACGGATTTAAAAAAAAGGTTTTTCCGAAAAACAAAACAAAAAACAATGTTCAAACATGTTTTTGCCCCTTTTTTAACGCGTTGCAAGGTTGTTGGTGAGCATAGCTTAGCGTACAAGTCACACGCCACACAATCAGACCAGCTCATGCAAAACCCTTCTGAGTCTCAACTATGAGATTCACCATTGTACACGAAGCTCCACTTGCTTTGCCATTTCAAATCGGATTCGGAACCACACTGAAACTTATTTGATTTCTGGTTCAGTGATTATAATTGCAACAAAAATTAAAAACTAGAAATTGCGGTTTGCATGTTTATGCATTGTGAACTTAATTAAAGTTCGTGTGGGATACGCCGTAAAGTATACTCCGGGGAATATGGCGTCAGCAGATGATATCATCCTTGTTGCTTTAGCAGGTGCTTCAGCTGCTGCAGCTAGTGCAGATATTTCAGCGGCAACAGCAGGTGGTTCGGTTTCAGCACCGGAAGTTAGTATTGTAGGAAAAACCAAGGGGAAGATCCGGAGGTCAAGCATTTACATTCACTTTACTGAGATTCCGGCCACTAAGAAGTGGAGATGTAATTATTGCAGGTATGCTAATTATAATCCTAAAAAGAATGTGCATATTCCAATGGTCAACCTTTAACCGTAAAATATCCCGAGATGTACGTTGCGTTGTACTCTTCACATATTTATCGGTATTTTGTGTTGCACTTAAGAAAGGAGTACAAGACACCTGCTGGAGGAGGCACAGGTACCATGGTCAATCACATGAAGCAAACACACCCAAGCAAGCTGGTGAAGGATCTGCAAACTAGGATAGAAAAATATGGAGAACTTGTGGTTAAAGAGAAACTAGTACCCGAATTAAAGCAGATCACACAGAAAGAGTTTTTACAAAAACTCGTAATATTCATAGTTTGTTCGGACCAGCCTTTTAGT
The DNA here is from genome assembly GCA_029691765.1 of Entomobrya proxima. Taxonomy (NCBI): domain Eukaryota; kingdom Metazoa; phylum Arthropoda; class Collembola; order Entomobryomorpha; family Entomobryidae; genus Entomobrya; species Entomobrya proxima. Next base: position 41,627,520 of record CM056170.1, read on the forward strand.
TTAGTTGAAGAAAACGCTTTCAGAGATCTAATGAAAAGCATCCAGAATGAAGACAGCGCTAGCGCGTTGACATTATCAGGACGAACGGCGTTGAAAGACCTGATCAGTAAGCAGTACAGTGTAATGAGAGACAAATTAGAAGAAGCTCTCAAAAACACGCCATCCCGTCTCAATTTTGTCATTGATTGCTGGAGCTCATCAAATGGTCACTCGTATCAAGGTGTAATTGTTTCCTGGATTGATAGTGACTGGAATATGAATACAACCGTACTGGATCTTACTCGCATTACTGGATCACACACTGGAGATAATCTTGCGAAACATTTCCTACAAGTACTTGACGATTTCAAAATATGGAACAAACTTCTTAGTGTAACTACGGATAATGCCGGGAATATGGGAACACTTTTCAAAGAACTTGACAGAGAGTCCATACAGAGAAGTAGGTCTCAGGATGAATTGGCTGAAGCAACGTCAAGTCAAAATGCAAACACCAACCAGAGTTATAGGGAACTAGTTTTCAATTCCAAGGATTGCAGGATTCGATGCCTGGCACATATTATCAATTTGTGTTGCAAGGCGGTTCTCAAGATATTGGATTCTACTGTTGCAAAAACCAACGAGGATGAAAGCGATAGAAGTAAGATCGATGAAAATGAGGACGAGCAACCTCCCCCTGGCGCTATAAGTAAAGTACGCCGAGCAGTTAAGAAAATTCGAAATTCTCAGGAAAAACGAGACTTTCTTAGAAAACAGTGTACCGTTGCAAACATAGAAGCACAGAAATTATTCCTGGATATGCCGGTGCGCTGGAACTCAACGTTAAATATGGTTCAGCGGGCAAAAAAGCTTCAAGGACCTTTGACATTGACTCTCTCAAATTTTCGGGATATCCACAATCTTCAGCTTAGTCCGGATGAATGGGAAAAACTTGACGATTTAATTGAATTCCTAATGCCATTCAGAGACGCAACTTTACTTTTTTCTCAGAACAAGCCACTGCTATCTAGCACGCTCCATATTTACGAAATCCTTTTCTCCCATCTCGAACGGTATTTACCAGAAGATACAACTTAAACGTCCTACCGAGGAAGGCGCCGGAACCCACGAAATGAATTTTGGTTAAACACTGCTGCGGAAGCTGGATTTGAAAAGCTTAAGAAGTATTGCCCTTCGGCGGATGGTCTGGCGTATAAAGTTGCTACATGTAAGTTTATATTAACTTTAACAGAAGCGAAGTGAAGGGTACACCGTATCGTACACCTCGGTGTCGCAAGATTCCCCCGGGGTACAAGTTTCGATTTGTCCCACACAGAATCTTTATTGTAGTTCTAGATCCCAGACGTAAGGACAAATGGTATACGGTGGTCAACTGGAGCCAGGAGTGGATTAAAGCTTGCAAAGCCGATGTCCGACGTCTTTGGACCAGTAAGTACAAGCCAAATACGCAGCGTGATGAAAATAGCGATTCCGACCTAGGTCAGCCACCTGCTAAACGAGTACGAAACTTTGTGGAAGATATGATTGATATTCAAATGAGCACAATCCCACGCGGTGTGCAGGAAGATGAGCTTACAAAGTACTTGAAAGAGACTGTTGCGGATAAGGATACAGATATCCTGAAATGGTGGAAGGTATCAATATCAATTTTAAATTACAACATGGATAGGAAAATGTTTAATTGTGTTATTTCCTACTAACTAATAACATTTTCGTATTTTAGCTTCGTCAACATGAATATCCTAACCTTTCAAGAATGGCCCGGGACTACTTGTCCATTTTTGGAACAGGCGTTCCTGTAGAAAGGCTGTTTTCGAGTGCTACTGATACCCTTACACATCGGAGATATCGGATGACACCATCTACAATCAATCAATGCTTATGTCTTAAAAGCTGGTATAAGTTAACTAATTCCAATGAAATTTACTTAGAACTAGGAGAGGCATTGAAAGAAAAAGTTCTTGGCAAATGCGATAATGACGATTGTGGCTTGGACCAAGCTGAAATCTGTAATGCAGGAACGAACGAGAGTTGTGACGTGTTATAAGTAATATGTAAAAAGTACTAGTCACTATTTTCTACTAGCTTGCTTACATTCATGTCTGAAAAATATCATATACGAATCAGTAATAGGATTGATAGTAAGGTGTGTAGAAAACAATGCAATGTTTATCTCGGTGCCTAAAGAACAATGATATATATTGGGCAATCGAATAAACTTATTGTAATCAAATATCCAGATTCTAATTAAAAATAGTTAATTATTTACAAAAAATCATCGAAATCAAACTTTCCGGGGGTTGAAATGAGATACTGCATGGACTGGGTATGAGTTTTCTTGTTCTTTTGCTTTATCTTAGTTTGACCACATGTGCACTTGTCGAAACGAATGTCATTGTCCTTAGTTTTCGGCATAGACCGTAATTCATCCATCACTGGACAACTAAATCTTGTCATCCCCAATGCTTGGAATTGTTTCATTTTCCGATAGCATAAGGCCGTCAATCGTGCATCTGTAATCGAAGAATGCGTTTTTTCTTGCAGGTTCTCGCCAAGAAAGTGCTCCGACAAAAGTCCAAGTGAGATAGACTGATTTTTATAATCCCTAAAGAAATCCTGAATATCCTTAGTTTTAGCCGAGGTTGGGAAGATCCAGTTATCTGATTCTTTAACTTTTGTAAACCCCAAACGTTTGACATCAAGAGCAGTGCTGGCACCCCAGATTTCTTTTCCTTGCAAAATCAGATTGAGAATTTCCTTAACCTATTCAAAAAAAAGTTTTAAACATATCATGCCATTTAGAACGCCATTCGATTGTGAGTCAATGCTAAGGTCATTTTTTCATTTTATTTCATTAGTTTGTGCTTCAAGATTCCATTGATACACCTAGTTCCATTTTTTTGTTGTCCAGTCCCGTTAATTGAGTGTTGAACTTGCACACGTTGGTTTGTTTAATGAAAGTCCAAAACAGTAGTCTTCCCTTGATATCCACAATTGCCTAATCACCTGACACATTCTCGTGAGAGCCAGCCATGGTAACTTTTTCAGTGTCGAAGAAAATTACATCTGCATTAACAATCAGATCTCCTCTGCATATCATGGGGACCTAAACATTCAGAAAATAAATGATTAATGCTTTACAAGTTTAAAGGGATTTCCCGTAAGTATAATCTAACCTTGCTGGCCACTGCTGCTTGCGGAGCCGGAAGTGGCAACAACGAAGTCCCGGGGTCAACATTGCGTTGTTGCCCACACACTTCATTTCCTTTTTCGGAGAGCGGTTGTCCCTTTTTAGCTTGCCCCATTAAATCCCGGGCAAGATTCATCAGCTTCTTCAGCTTGAGAGCATCACCCCGAAAGGTTTTAATCACTTCCGACGCAAGTTTCAGCTTCTTTTCGATGGCCCATCCTGCTATTCTGCTAATTGCTGAACCCTGAAAAAATAAGTATTTGTTAGATTAGTGTCGTGTAGAAACAATGCAACGTTTATCTCGGGGACACATTTTAAATCAAATACAAAGAAAGAAGCTTACCACTTTAGAGGATAAGGCGTAGTGTTTGGGTCCGGGTGGTGGTGGAGTAATTTTACTACATCCAAGAAGATCCTTTTTTTCTTCCATATTGGTCTTTTAACAAGCGTGATTTCTGTTACACAAAATATTATGTTGAAATGAACCACGAAATGATATATCACTGGGAGTTTTATTTTAATTGGAAGTAATTAATTACCAGATGGACGATAGCTATTTTGTAAAGATAGCAGAAGATAATTTTGATGTGAGCAAGGGAATGTAGAAGGAACTACTAAACAAGGCAAAGAAAAATACGGAACAAGAACACACGCAATGAATCATCTGTGCAGAGGCGTTCCCACAGAGTGAACTTCAATATAAAAAGTAGATGGAACGAGTACAAGATGGCGTTTACGTTTAAACACTGTTTATTTTGTTTTTTTCAGAAAACAAAACAAAACAATTTCCAAATAAACAAAACAAAACAGATTTTTTAAAAACGTTTACCGAAAAAACAAAACAAAACAAATGTTTTAAACAGTGTTTAAAAACGGCACTACTGTCCGCAAGTAATTACTTAATACGTAAGGTGGACCGGGAAAACCAGTTAGGTGTAGATAGATGTAAAAATGTTGCGTGGTATTTAATTCCAAGGTGAGTGCACAGGAATGGCTAACTATTGACGTGTTGAAATTGCCAGCAATTATGTTAATGAGGTGTACGGTAGTTAGCCCAAAGGACATTAGTTACACCGGACTCTAGTTCCACTTTTTTAGCTCCACGTTTTTTAGTTACACCCGGTCGTTACCTCCAAAAATATTTTAGCTACAATTTTTTTAGCTCCACCAATTTTAGTTCCACCAATGTTGAATGTTTATGGTTTGCATACGAACGAATATGCTGTGGTTATGAATATGATAGTTTTGAACCTGACATGACAAATTTCTTGACTCAGAATTTCCTTCTTCTGAATATTCTTTTCTTTGTTAAAAGTTCTAATTCAACCAGCAACAATTTCATCATGAGTTATAAAATAGTCTAAAGTAGAAGTGAATGCGTCGACTATTTACTAGTAATTGAAGTTTTTTCAAATTTTGAATTCAAAAAGATACCTCCAACCTCGGTTTTGAGCATAAGCTTGGGTATTTGAGTGATGTAACCTTATACAGTTTTGAGATTGAGATTGCAGCAGTACAACATATAGTAATTGTTATTCCTCAGCCACATTTAAGTTCCATTCAAAGTCAAGAACGAAGAACGAAGCTTAATCTGATTGACCTGACAAAAAAGATTATGAATTATAGTTGTGAAATGCTTACCCCATACTATTTTAATCACAATATTATAAAAAATAAAAAAATGCTTTATTCTGTAATGTAAAAATCCAAGTAGTATATTCTTAAAGTTCATTTGTACAAAGTAAGGTTTTGGAGATAAAGATGGTGGAGCTAAAAGCCATTGAAACTTTAAAAAGTGGAACTAGGAACCAAGTGGAGCTAGCAACCTTGTAGCTAAATGTAGGTGTTGCTAAAAAATTGGAGCTAACTACCTAGGACCGTTAATGAGCGTCATCATCGGACCAACTGAAACGACGTGTTTGATGTCTGCAAAATGAATGAATGATGTTTTATGAATATATATTTTACAATAAGCATAAAGACAAATAACTTACGCTCTATGTATCCGTTTTTTTAAATGGGTTAAAGCACATGTATTAGTTATCAGATATGGTGTCAAAAGAGCAGATTTAGGGTCTCCACTTATCGACTGGTTTCTCACTAGCACAAACTGCTCACTCTATTCTTGCTGTATCCATGGTGGATATAGCGATTGAAAATGTGCGGCAAGTAGTTACTAGCTGTTTGCATAACTAATGCCCAGTAAGCAGAGAAAATTGTGGAAAAATGAGCAATATTTGCAAGTAATATTTGGTCAATACTGTTATTAAAAAGACTTTGTTATGAAAAGCATTTGTCCTAATACAGTAAAAACAGTGTGGACGTGTGCCCATTACCCACGGGTTGGACGACCCAGTAAAACCTGGGTTTTCGGGTACCCAGCCCACCTTGTTTTGAGAGTGGGTTGTAGGTAAAAGTGGGTTTTTTAAATTTTGTATTTGAAAAAAACTATTTTTGTAAATTATTGACCATTATGCTGCATTTAGTATCTAAATGTTTCAAAATATTTAGTTTTTGCTTTCCCAATTCATTTATAACCTGGTATACTTGCTGAGCTACTGTCTTTTAGGGCGCCAAATTCTTAGCGGTGCAGATTTTATTGCATGATATTGCAATACCCACCCATACCCAGAAATACCCACTTTTACCCAAAAACCCAGATAAACCCGGGTGGGTTGGGTTTTTGTCAAAAACCCGCGGGTTTCGTCCACTCTGAGTAAAAATAATTTTACAGAAGCATTGGGGAAATATATTAGCTTACGGTACTACTATTAAAGTATTTGCTTGTAGGTTACAACAACAGGGAACGTTATATCTGTAAGTTCCATGTACATAGTATTCAAACAACAATGCTATCAGATGTAACAAATTAATAATTAACTATCTTACTTGGTCTAAGTCCAAGCGCCACATATAACTTATAATAATTCAAAATAGGTAAATACATACCTAAGTCAATTTTACTGACATATATGTATAAAATTTATAAACTTATTCATACCTTGACCAGTGTAGCTTTACTATTATCCATGTTTCAACATATACAATTTCAGCTTTACAGCTTGATTGAGCAGTACATAATATTATTGTCAATCAAATATAAAAGCGACATCGAAGACGTGTTGTTAATACATTTATGAAAAGTATTTGGTTTACTAAAGTTAGCATAGCAACTATAACTACTTGTCTGACTAAAAGCTTAACATATATATCAAACGTATATATCATATACGTATATATCTATAAACGTATATATATCTGACGTATATATCAAAATAATATTGTTCTAATTTTCTAAAAAGCATGTAAACTTGTTTACTGGGTAATTATAACGTAGGCAAACACAAAGATTGATCAGTTACAATCCAAAAGCGAAGCCTGGTTGAAATAATCTTGCATTATTTATAAGATAGCCATGTAGCGATTAAACTCGCTTTGTTAAATAGATACACTGAACGAGTTTAGCTCTTATAATTTTAATCTACAATTTTGAAGTGAGTCGTTTGATCTACGAACGAGTCTGTTTGATAAGCGAAAAACTAAGTATAAACCTCCTACCTCTATTTGTTGTATATCAGTTTTAACCATCAGAGTTACTCAAACTTACAGAATAGCTAGCCACTACCACAGTTTTGTTATTATTTGACAGACGTACAATCACAAAATTATAAGCTGACATTTAGCCCTATCAATAGTTAGTTATTCAGTTCAAATAAGACTCAAAACCTGTCAGTTGAGTGAACTATAACTAAATTTTTACTGAGCTTACGCAAATTCAGAATAGCTTTTCAAAAATGTTAAATTTATTTTTGGCACGTACTTATTGTTTGGCAAATAGGACCCGGCAAATTACGGAAAAATGTTTTATCTTTCGCCAGTCTATTCCTCGTACTTTTTATAAAGAATACACAACATCAACTTGTATAATTTAAACATGTCAATCAATGTCACAAATTTTCCGTCTTCTTTATCTACCAAACCCTGCCAAATTGAATAAGTCGTAGAAAACACGTGATTAAAAATAAAACTTGGAACACGCAAAATAAACGTCCTGCGTGTCCACACCTATTCCATTCCCTTTTTGGCTTTTCGACACCAGCTAAAAATTATTCTCTATTTCCTATGGAAAACCGTGTTCATAAAATTCCTAAAAACATTCAATTTTTCTAAATAAATAATTATCAGCTTCTAGCTTCGAACTAAATGCTAATAGCTACACATAAAACTAAGAAACATTTACAAACTTTTAAACAAATGTTAACAAAATCCAGAACGTTAGACAGTATACAAAACTGTTTTAGAAGACTCTATACACATTTTAAAAATCACCGAGATAAAATGAATAGCAAAAGTGCAAAGTATACTGAAGGTCTGCAAAAAGTGTACAAGTATTATTATACTATGTTATTTTTGCCCGTCACAAACCAAAATTGTCACTTTCGCAATTTTCATACCATTTCAAAGCTAAGACTTGCTTTGTATACATTGTCACGATTTCTAGTTTTGGTGACATTGTGTCATAACTCATTCCTACTTTTAAGTGTTTACTCATCAATCTATGGACCTCTGGATGTTTTCGGCAAACTTGAAGCTTTTCTGTGGATACTAGCATTTTCCATATATTTTATTAGCGATCCATTACTACTCAAACCAGATTTCACCCAAGCGTTGATTCAGTTTGTAAATTATTGTGATAAAATATGGAGACAAGCTAAGACAACTATCAGAGCCAGTTGCATCGATGATTTTGAAAATGATTTAAGCAAAAAATGGAAGCGCATATTTTTTCACAATTTTGTGATCGATTATCCTATTTGCATGAACTTTGCTTGGCAACTTTGGGGAAACGTGGACTATAAAACCAATGTGTACTCTTTATTTCTCTGGAAAAATTTTTACTTTGAGACTGCTGCATGGTTTCTGAAATCATTTGAATTATTTGCTATAGACTATGCCTTCTCATTTTATCTAGTATTTCTCGGAACATTTTCGTATCACGTTGAAACTTGTGTCAAAGCTATGACAGCTTCTGTAAAAAATGCAAGCATGTCCAACCGGCGTACAATTCAGCAAGTGTTTCATGAATATAAATGTCTTGCCTTAAACACTCGTCTAGTTGAAATGCATATGCGCTCTGCACAACTGCATTTTTACTTATTATTGGGTTTGCAACAAACAGTAGAGAGTTATATTTTATTCCAAATGATTAGATATGGCATTGGCGGCACAGATTTTATGCTATTTTTAATGGACGTGTTACTTAATTTGTCTCGGATTGTGCATTCATTTCTAGCTATATCTTCAGTGGATATAGCAGTTGGCAAATTTAGAATACAAATTAGGAAATTGTTTGCAAAGCCAATGCCAAGTAAGCAGAGAAAAGAGTGGAGCAAGATGTTTAAAAGTTTGCACCCAGTTGAAATAATGGTTGGTCCCTATTGTTTTCGAAAAGGTATAATGTTAAGAGGAATGTCTAGGTATGCTGAAAATTATATCGCAGCAGCATTGTGGAAATAAACTGATTTAGCCTAAGAATAGTTCGTTACCTAACGTAACGGCACTTAATATATTTATATTGATAATTTTTAATGTCTAAATGTAAATGAAAACTTTTTTCTACTAAATAGTTTCAAATGAGCAATTCTAGTTATATACCACTAGGTATTTGCTTTCTCAAATACTTGCATTTAAGCTGTAACATGGACATTATTCTTTTTAATCAATCACCGGATAAAAAGAAAAACAATGGCAACAAAAATCGTGGCGATTATAAGGTAATAATATTTATATATGTATGCACCAAAAAACCGTTTATTAAACTGTTATTTTGTTTTTGGTATGCCCAAACCGGGAGTACTAATGATACGGGAGGTGCTGGAGGTGTGGCTGTCTGTGATAAATGTGGCTATTTTTTTTTAATAATCAAAATATATCATAGGAGTTTTTACTGATTAAATTTTCACACTGACATATTTGCAGTTATTCACCAAGTTGGAACTCTTAAAATAAATAAAAGTTTACGCGTCTCCAGTTTTTTAATTTGTATGTTATGCATATTTAAGCATGGTAGTATCACGGCGTAGTTGCTACACAGTGTTAGCATGGCACTATTCATTCCACCAAGTTATGTTTACCTTGCTTGCTAGGCTCTGCTCGCCGACGCCGAGCGGCATGTATACACAAAACATATGATCTGAGCATTGCCATCAGTTAACATGCTAAAAACGAACAGCCATAGAGCAATCTCACTGTGCCGCGGACACCAACCTAGTGGCTACACGTTGGCTAAAATCTGGCAGTTGTCTATTCGCCAGTCGGTAACTTGGTGGAATGAATAGTAGAATTTTAACATAATGCTGGCAAGCAAACGCACGCTTTTGTTCATTTTTTTGGAAATACTATAGATTAAATATAGCAGAGTAATACGACGAGTCAATGCTTACTCCAAACCAAGTTACAAATCATTTTGACAAGTGTGTGTACAATGCACTGAAATTTGTAAAATCAATCAACCATTGGAAGCAAACAAAGCTAAATTTTACAAATTTAATTTTTAAATATTGGCCATCGGATTTCAGGTGTAATATAATAATATAACAGTTCAAGAACTCTGACCAAATTACGATGATTTCATTGTGACAATACCGTGCAAGTTCCAATTTTTTGCTACCGATAAATGATAAAGATAATAAAGTAGAACATTACGTTTGATCAGCATCAGGAAGGAGTAACTATTGCTATAACGAGTGCCGGTGAACCGGTTTCACCATTCACGCGAAATGCATTTAATACTCTAGGGATTTTAACTCTCGCAAAACAAATTATTCTCCAGATTCGTCCAGTGCATTTAAGAATACAGATACTCTTGTATATTTAACATTATTCGTACATATTCAAAGCTACCCGCGTATGCTTTAAACTGCCCGAGTTTGTTTAAAACCGTCCGCGTGTATTTAAAACTGCCTGTGTGTTATTAAAACGTGGTATTTTAGCACGGTGTAAGCATGGCGTTTAAACACGGTGTTAGCATGTGGTTTCAACACGGTGTTAGCATGTGGTTTCAACACGGTGTTAGCATGTGGTTTCAACACGGTGTTAGCATGTGGTTTCAACACGGTGTTAGCATGGAATATTTTAACACAGTGTTAGCATGGGCTTTTAACACGGTGTTAGCATGGACTATTTTAACACGGTTTTAGCGTGGGATTTTAACACGGTGTTACCATGGAATACTTTAACACGGTGTTAGCATGGGATTTTAACAAGGTGTAAGCGTGGGAGGTTTACGCGGTGTTAGCATGGGATTTCAAAACGGTGTTAGCGTGGGATTTCAAAACGATGTTAGCGTGGGATTTCAAAACGGTGTTAGCGTCGGATTTCAAAACGGTGTTAGCGTGGGATTTCAAAACGGTGTTAGCGTCGGATTTCAAAACGGTGTTAGCGTCGGATTTCAAAACGGTGTTAGCGTTACAATTAAAGCACAGCACAATGTTAGCATTACATTTCCAGAACAGCATAGTGTTAGCATTACAACTGCAGCAAAACATAATGTTAGTATTACGACTCCAGCAAAACATAGTGTTAGCATGGATCCGGGACAAACTGACGACTTTTCCGGAAATAGACAGAAGAAATTATAATATGGATTTATAACAAGATGATACTACAGCCACAACCTAACGTTTTTCAAAATTGTATAAACATCCTAAATATTTACACAAATTAATGTACCTAACCGCAGTTAAATCTGGTTGGAAAAGGTTTTCTGCGGCTCTATTTAAGTTATTAAACTTTGTCCTAGGATATATGAGACATCTTTTAATGCCTGTATTATACACTCAAAGAAATTGAAAGTTGTTTGGCCCAAAAACAAATTACATTTTACAAGGTAGCTTCATGCACTAATCGACACTTTGGTCTTTTTTATGTATCAAGTTATTATATATATTAAGCTTGAAGTTTTGAATGCATATAAATATTTAGGTTTTCAAAGCAAAATGTGCATTCGTACAACTTACTGTTGTTAAGATTTATTTGTAATTCGAAAATATTCAATTTTTTAACACGTAAACAAAGCACTGGATAACAGAATATAATTTTATGAATGTTTTAAAAATTTGGAAGTTTTGGATCTGTGAAAGAAGCATTTTAAACTGGAATGGGTATATTGAAGAAGATGCTCAGGAATCCGGCAACAAGACGGAAAATGTTGGCAACGAATTCTGGGACGATTTGGACTGAAAAAGTATACAAAAGTTTTAACACTAGTATACAATAGTTTAAAAGCTGTTTTATGACTGTTGGTTATAATATTCGTAAACTTACAAAGACCAAGTGGAGCTAGAGATGCTGGTGCCGGAGCGGGTCCTGGTGCTTGTGCCCTGGCGGACGCAAAGACCGCAAAACTGGCCACGACCAAGAGGGCAAGGTTGAGCTTGATCATTTTGTATTAGTGTTTTTGATATGCAAACTTTTCCTGTGTCGGTATACGGTGATTTTGCAACTGATGTGCTTTTGAAATTCAAGTTCAAGCTTATATACTATTTTAATGTTTAAACAACGGATTATGTAAAAGGGAAAGTAAACACAGTTGGCTTTTTGCGGTTTAGATAATTTCGAGGTTAATGAAATTGGCAAGATGGGTTTATAGGTTAGACGTGTTTACTTATTAGCATATGTTTCTTGAGTACAAAATCATATCCTCCTTAACTTTCTTGTCAATCATACGTTTTCTGATTACACATACAGGCTTTTGGTTTGGTATCAGACATTTTTCTGATTCCTGTTCTGATTTGTTCTGTGGCTGGTCATGTTTCACTTCCAGTTGAGTTAAGGCCCAATTAGTAGGATTGGCACGATGTGTGCTTATTATAATGCTAGACAATTATATCTTTACAAAAATACAATGATATACTTGCTGCTTAAAACTGCTGCTGAGATGAGTGACATACAACTGAATTATTACTGTGCTTACGCAAATTCATAAGCTTCTTTACTTAGTTTCTAAAGCCTACGCAACATTTTATGTACGTCAATCATTGTTAGAAATAGCGGACTGTTTTGTTTGACTCAATTCTGTCAAATAATATAACTTGTAAACTACACGATAAATAATAAAATGTAGAACACGCAAATGACTCAAATAAGTGCTGACAGCAAACTTGTGTGTGGGTAGAATACATGCAATAGTACATACGTAATTAGAGGTATAGCTTAGTTTTGAAGTCATAAGAAGGTTTTTCAATTGATATATTTACGGAGGCGGTGTTATGCCTACAGAAGCGTTTGACAACCCACGCATTTAATAAACTTGTTTAAAACATTCAATATTTGTATCCTTAAAGGTAACACTTACTTTTTGTCAACAGTCGTTTCGATCTACATAAATTGAATATAAGTTTTCAATTTTGCAAACAGAAGCAAAAAATTGGTGCATCAAGAAAGCTTTGTAGTATTGATTTCTAGTAGCGTGTCTAGTTCTACAATATTGAATATAATAATCCTTGATTCAACTGTATTGTTGAATTTTTGTAATGTGGGACATGCACAAATATCTGTTGCACATGAAAATAATGAACTAGTTCAAAGAATGGCACTGTAGAGTTATTTTGTATTCATCACTGTGCAAATAATAACTTAATCTTCAATTTCCATAGAAAATTTTACAATTACCCAAACAAGTTGCGCTTTTGCAATTTTTATGTAACATCTCAAAATATCCAAGCAGCAGAGAAATTTGTAGACCTGGTGACAGATTTTGTTCGTATTCAGGAACGAGAAGCCGTCCAACAGTGGTTTTGGTAAATACCGGTATTTACCAAATCCGCATCCTTTGCTTTGTATTTTAGTAAAAACGACTGAAGGTGGGCAGTCAAAATTGTACCTACTTCGAACTGCACAATTTTTGTATAACATAAATACATATAATTTTATCATAACAAGTTCCACGTTCTGAGTTTCATTTGTATTGCTCCTGAAGAAGAAATTGAATAAATGTCGAAAGCTTGAGCCTTAAAAGTCTCTACATCATCCGTCAAGCCCGTTTAAACTTCATGAAATACATATACGTCGTGACTATTTCACACCAGGCTATATGGTGACTTTAGTGGATAATAGAATTTTTGAGGGAGGCGTTAAAAGTATGTCTATCATGGTAAACCACAATTTAAAGTGGATTGCTAAAGCTAAGAGGTTCCAGAATCCAGATAAAAGGCCCAAAACACTCTACGATTTTTGTGATGGCAACGACTAGATTACCCGAAACTTCATTGCAAACATTCCATTGCGAACACTTCATTGGAGACACTTCATCGCGAACACTTCATTGCAAGCACTTCATCGCAGAAACACTTCATAGCAGAAACACTTCATCGCAGAATCATTTCATTGCAAACATTTCATTGCAGGGAAAATTCATCGCAGGGAAAGTTCATCGCAGGGAATGTTCATCGCAGGAGGTCATCGCAAGGAAAGTTCATCGCAGGGAAAGTTCATCACAGGAAAAGCTTATCGCAAAGAATGTTTATCACAGGAAAAGTTCATTGCCAAAAAACTTAATTGCAGCGTAACTTCATCGTGCGGAAACTTCCTTAAAAATATGAATGTTTAGATGAATGAATGAATGAATGAATGATTTATTAAGATACGAATAAAAGCTCGTAGGCAGAGCCCATTAAGCAATCAAAGTTTACATCAACAATTGCATAGTCATGAATTCCGTCTTAAATTACGTGTGAGTTACTCATAACAAAATGTCTGTTTACAAATTTTTTGACATGACACATTTTTTGCAATAGATACATATAACATTTGATCCATGTATGGCGATATACTTTTAACATTATTACTTGTGACATTTCAATACATCTGCAAAAACAAATTATAACAAACAGCATTTACTGCTTCAAATAGGTAATTATATACTCGTATAATACAATTTGACATTTTTATCAAAAAGTTGATGACTCATATCTTATTCATAACAGTTTTTTACTCTCATGTTACAAAAACATTTTCCATCCTCCCAGCCGCACTCCACATTCCAAAGATCCACTAATGAGTTCATGAGTGCTTTGAACTTTTTCACAAAACGTTTAGGTAGTGGACCATCGAATTTTTTCTGCACCATTTTCCAGTTGATCCGCACTAGCGTTTCACACACACATGGAAGGTCCTTGAGTCTCGCCCGATTCTCCCTTCCGATTATGTCAGTAAGCTCCACAATCCGCTCTTTACTTATGCCGTATTCTTTTCCAAGTACAAGAATTTTTTCAAATTCTCCTTTTATGACGTCCTCTGGCAATTGTTCACTGGCCGTAGGTTTCCCTCCGTCTCCAGTTTTTTCGTTTGACTCATGTATGCATGGTTCCGAATTCTCAAGTTCCAAAGTTGAATGATCACTCAAACTGGACCCATTTTCTGCATCAATAAAAACGTCACCAGAGGATATTTTTGCGCTTCGTTTTCTATGACCGCGAGGTAAATCGTCAGTAATAGAAATTTTTTCCTCGTAATGTTTTAAACGAAAACAATTTTAAAAACAGTTTTTCGGTCTCTTAATGATGCTAACGAGACAACTGCAACTGCGTGTGCAGGCTTTGTTAAGACGTACACATTTTTAACTTTCACGTCTATTTTTAGCACGGCTTTAAAAAAGCTGTCAACTTGTTGAACTGCTTGGCCCTTATTCACAGACTTAAGGCTCTGCAGGCCATGAATAACAATTTTATTGTCCTTTTCTTTGAGTTCCGTAACTAATTTCTCCGGTGTGCGTATTTGATTCGAGTTTTCGTATTGTAACTCCAATTCACGGCCAATCAATTTATTTAGGCACGAATCCACTTCAGTTTTTATTGCAAGTAAGTTCTTTTTAAAAAGTCGCAAAATTTCAATTTGGTTTTTGTTTATTGTGTCGCAAGAGTTTTCCACACAAGATAGAAACTCAACTAATGTTGGGTGGCACATAAATGCTAAGCTTGGTTTTGCTGTAGCAAAATGCCCTGTTTCAGTGCTTGAAATCTTATCCATTGCTGCGTAGTGAGAAGTAAATTGACACTTAATGACAGCAGCAAATTCTTTTATTGCTTTTGACGAGCAGAGACAAATCACACACAACCTTCTCTCTTGACAGCTCAGACGGAAGCACAATTTTTGTATAACATAAATACATATAATTTTATCATAACAAGTTCCACGTTCTGAGTTTCATTTGTATTGCTCCTGAAGAAGAAATTGAATAAATGTCGAAAGCTTGAGCCTTAAAAGTCTCTACATCATCCGTCAAGCCCGTTTAAACTTCATGAAATACATATACGTCGTGACTATTTCACACCAGGCTATATGGTGACTTTAGTGGATAATAGAATTTTTGAGGGAGGCGTTAAAAGTATGTCTATCATGGTAAACCACAATTTAAAGTGGATTGCTAAAGCTAAGAGGTTCCAGAATCCAGATAAAAGGCCCAAAACACTCTACGATTTTTGTGATGGCAACGACTAGATTACCCGAAACTTCATTGCAAACATTCCATTGCGAACACTTCATTGGAGACACTTCATCGCGAACACTTCATTGCAAGCACTTCATCGCAGAAACACTTCATAGCAGAAACACTTCATCGCAGAATCATTTCATTGCAAACATTTCATTGCAGGGAAAATTCATCGCAGGGAAAGTTCATCGCAGGGAATGTTCATCGCAGGAGGTCATCGCAAGGAAAGTTCATCGCAGGGAAAGTTCATCACAGGAAAAGCTTATCGCAAAGAATGTTTATCACAGGAAAAGTTCATTGCCAAAAAACTTAATTGCAGCGTAACTTCATCGTGCGGAAACTTCCTTAAAAATATGAATGTTTAGATATTACAATAATTTTTTTTAGATTACTTAATTACGGACTGCTTTTCGACGATACTTTGTCCATGACAAGTTTATTTGGCATGCTGAGGGCTCCACATAGTCATAATGCAAATAGCACAGTCCACATATAGAAAAATATCTTTTATGATGTAAAATATTGAATATGAAAGGCTAGGCTAGCTCGTAGAGCAAGATGATTCGTAACACGGAGTCGGAGGTTCTAATACGATAAGTAAATTGTTTTATTTTAGGAAACATAATTTAGGAAACTAAAAGTACTCATTTATATTCAATCTAAGAAGAATCGTGCTAATACCCTGACAAAACAGGCAAGATTAAAGCTCGTAGGTTAACATGGTGCACCGCGTACAATCTCATTGAAAATCTTCTTGGACGCCAATTCCATTGCCAAGTGTTAACACTAGAAAAATGACCCAAAACCAATAAAACTCTAACATTGCATCTCATAACTTCAAAACCTCTTCATCTTCAATTAGCACACAGCGCATTCCAATACTGCGCTTTGCATGGTCGATTGGATATCGGTAATTATAGGTCACGCTCATACATTTTTTCCTACTTTCGAAAGGAGCCTGGGAGGGGCCGGCCGGAGACCGGCTGCTTTGACATGATTAGAGGAAAAAATTCCAAAAATAATCCTTTACGCGTTTATCCTCTTGAGAAAGGATTATACTTTCCTGCGTGTTGGCGGAGTGCATTTTACATGCGCTTGTTTCAGATCTGTACACGCAAACAAAGCAATGGACAGAGCAAGAGCAGCTTATTCATATAGTCGAGTGTGAACGTCGCCACAGCTCATGTTTCCCTTTTGAGATGAAAAGCTCCTGTCCAAAGTCCAAAGCAGCCGACCCCCGGCCGACCCCTTCCAGGCTCCTTTCGAAAGTAGGAAAAAATGTATGGTCACGCTCCGTCTAATAGACACGTTTATAACAACTGCGTTGACTAATTGAAGCCTATGTCAGCGTTAATTCATTTGCGTGGTCTGAGGACAATTATTGGCGCCGAGGTTTCAACACGGTGTTAGCATGGGTTTTTAACATGGTGTTAGCATGGGAGTTTAACGCGGTGTTAGCATGGGATGTTAAACAAACGGTGTTACTAAAGCACTCTCTGTTAGATTTTGGTCTGAAACATGTATTATTATTGGATCTGAAATATATAGTGTTGGCGTTGGATCTGAAATATATTGTGTTGGCATTGTATTTATAAATCTATATTATAGTTTCTTCTGTCTATTTCCGGAAAAGGCGTCAGTTTGTCTGGGATCCATGCCAACACTGTTGTTGTGTTCAAGTTTTAATTCTAACACTATGCTTTGCTGGAGTTGTAATGCTAACACTATGCCCTGCTGGAGTTGTAACGCTAACACTATGCTGTGCTTTAATTGTAAAGCTAACACCGTTTTGAAATCCCGCGCTAATACAGTGTTAAAAGCCCATGCTAACACCGCGTCAAAATATTCCATGCTAACACCGTGTTAAAATATTCAATGTTAACACCGTGTTAAAATATTGCATGCTAACACCGTGTTAAAAGCCCATGCTAACACAGTGCGAAAATCACATGCTAACACAGTGCAGAAAAACTCATGCTAACACTGTGTCAAAAACCTCATGCTTTCACTGTGCCACAATCCCACGTTTAACTTACACGCGGCCAGTTTTAAATACACGTGGACGGTTTTAAACACATTCATGCAGTATAAAACACACGCGAATAGCTTTGAATACACACGGGTAATGTTAAATATACAGGAGTATTCTTAAATACACTGGTCGAATCTGAAAATAATATGTTTTCCGAGGGTAAAAATCCCTGTAGTATTAAGTACATTTCACGCGAATGGTGAAGCCGGTTCACCGGCTCTCGTTGAAATGTACAGTATTATTAGCTTTGGATCTGAAATATATAGTGCTAGCATTGGATTCTAAACACACAGTGTTAGCATTGGAGTTTAAATGGGAATTGTCAACATAGGATTTTACCATAAGACCGTTGCAAACTTGTCCGTTTGACCCAAAATACCGAGAGGAAACTATAATATAGGATTATAACTAGCCGGCATTGGCTATTGTAACTGAAAGTACGTTTCTATTTGTTAATACTTACGCTTACAATGTGTCCACACTCACAAATATTAAGGCCAGGAATGAGTAAATCCCACCATTTTAATAAATCCCATCCCAGTGGGAAAAAGGTTTTTCCCGGGAAAAAGTCCAAAATGTCCAACTGTGCTTTAAATACACTGGTTAATGAGATATTGTATACATTCAATTTGTATCACTTTGCCCATTTTTAAAATTATCTCTTTGAACGAATTTCCCGCACAGCATTTCCCGGTGCCGACTGATGTTTTGTATGCTAACGAATTTATTATTTGTTTATGCCGTTCACCTTTATTTCTATAGCTTTAAGGAGTTTAAAACTGCTGTTGCTTGTTTTGTTAAACACGAGTTTCCTGCTTTTTAAAATATAACAGTGTTCTTCTCATTATGTCTCTTTTGCACTTTTAGGCACTTGGATAGGGTAGGGTGGTATTTACCACCAACGTCAAGTGTAAAGGTAATATCGTATTTTACCGGTAAAAACCGGGAAATGGGAAAAAGACTTTATCCCACCTTCTCATACCTGATTAAGGCTTGATTACATAGTGTGAGTATATCGTTAGTAAAATATGCAAATGATCAAACATTATACTAGCTCTTCTATAGAAAACCATTAAAACATACTTGCTGCTAAAGAGCATATCAATTTGAAATTTTTGTTTACAAAAATTATTTGCTTGGTATGGACAGCTTAGAGCATGTTAGATGGGTTTTCTAGCCTACTTGCGTGGTTTAGAGCCGCTTTACTTGGTTGCAAGCTTACATGCTTGGTTCATAGCCTACTTGCTTGGTTTGGATTCTGTTTGCTTGGTTTAGAGTCAAGACGCCAAGCCAAATGAAACAAATACTCCTGTTTTAAAATATGAATGCTTAGTTATAAAATAAGAATTTGAAACACACAGAGACGAACACATGGATATCGAAATAGTTCTATTGATCAAGCAGTGACTAATAAAGAATGAATGATTCCAAAAGTGAAAATACCTTACAGTCGTTGGGATAATTGGCAATAATTCGTGCAATTATAACTTCCACATAAACTATAACATCATTATCAAGCTAATATATAGTCTCTTAATCAGCCATTGTTAATCCAATTCGGTAAGAAGTCTAAAAAGGGTTTTAAACTCCCGTATACATTTTTAAAAAGCCCCATTCCATAATCATGTCATTTCAACTTGATGGATTTTAAGACAGCAAAATGCTTTTTAATGAGTAGCTCCATCGTCTTAATTTTTAATCATGGCATGTCAATCCAAAAATTAAATATTCTTAACACCTACCTCAAATTCATTGAAAGCGCTGATATAATATGTAACTCAACCCATATAATATGTTTCGCTTTACATTTAAAAGCCGTTAAAATAAAAAGACAAGTTTCTTTCACGTTATCGCACGTAGTCACGCATACGTACGTGACATGGACCATAAGTTCAAAATAATTTTTTCCCAGTGTCGTCAATGATTCTTGTTTAATAGTTAATCATCTAGACTCATGAAGACCATTAAACTATTCGCTTAACCTGCTTGGTTTTCAGTTGAGTGTCTATCTTTCAAACAGAAAACACGCAAACATTTTTCAAGCTCTCTAAAGCCAAAACATTTTCCATTTTCAAAATTTTGGAACAAAACTATTAATTCCAGATTTTTTAAAAATTTTCAGTTTCATTTGAAAAACAATCAACTTTACTAAAATATTAACTAAAAATGTTGGAAGACAAAAAGTATACAAAAAACCTTCGAAAAATCTACAATTATTACAGTGCCGTTCTAGTGCAGCCCGTAACAGTTAAAAATTACTACAATTTCAATTACTCCACAATTTCAAAATACCGACTTGTTCTGTATTCATTTCTTCGACTTATGGTGTTTACCACCTTTTGCCACAATCTGTTTCTTTTTCTGGATGTCTACTCCTCAACTTTTGGACCGTTGGATGCTTTCAGCAAAATTGAAGCTGCTTTGTGGATGCTTGCATACTCCGTGTATTACATCAGTGACTCTCTGCTCCTCAATCCAGATTATACTAAAGCCTTGTTACAATTTATGAATCATTGTGACCAGATATGGGATCAGTCTCTACCAACTTTGGGCACAGCGGAAATCAACAATCTGGAACATGGATTGGGTAGAAAATGGAAACTTATATTTTTTCATAGTTTCATCCTCGACTATTATATAGCTGTAAACTTTCCTTGGCAACTTTGGGGAGCCGTAGACTACCAAACCAACGAGTATTCTTTATCGCCATGGAAAAATTTTTATTTGGAGACAACAGCCTGGTTTCTCAAGTCCTGTGAATTGTTAGCAATTGATTACGCCTTTTCGTTTTATCTTTCGTTTCTGGGAACAATTGCGTATCACACAGAAACTTGTGTAAAAGCGATGACAGTTTGCATTAAAAATGCAAACCTTTCTAACCGAGGCACCGTTAAGCGCGTATTTCGGGACTATGCTTGTCTCGCATTGACCACACGAACCATTGGAATATATATGAAATCTCCGCAACTGAGCTTGTATCTTATGTTGGGTTTACAACAAACAGTGGAAAGTTATATTGTATTTCAAATGATTAGATATGGCCTTGGAGGGACGGATTTTCTGTTTTTGCTTTTGGATCTGTTTCTTACTTTGGGTCGTGTTGGGCATTCATTTCTTGCCTTGTCTTCGGTTGACATGGCGGTTAGTGATTTTAATATAGCAGTTCAAAATTCATTTGCGCAAAGAATGCCTACCGGGCAGAGAAAAGAGTGGAGAAAAATGTATAAAAGTATGCAACCGGTAGAGATTTTAGTGGGTCCATATTGTTTTCGAAAAAGTTTCATGTTAAAAGGCATGGAAAGATATAGTGGAAACTACATTACAGCTGCACTGTGGCAATAAAATAAGTTAAGTTAAAAAAATGAAATGAGCCATTGGAATAGCAATATATTAGGGAGTTTAGTAGTTTCAGGGTTATTGCAGTGTCGTTTTATACTAAATTACCGGTAAATTTATAATTCCACTTAAGTGAAAGTGGATATTTTAGTGAAAGCATTGATGTGCGTGTTAGGTTAAATATAATATTTAAGGCAATTGTTATTTACTTGAAGCTGGCACACCAAACTACAATATCAATGATTATTATATTGAATAAATGTACATATTCAATATTATTATAACCATAAAAATGTAACGACCATTTTTAAAGTTGTGCGTAAGCAAGCATAAGTTCTATCTATATAGTTAAATGTTGTTATTGTGAAAACCTAAAAAAATAATTTATAAAGGTATCAATTAAACCGCTTGCGTTTAAGCTTGAAAATCTATTATTCATAAGTTACGTGAGGGAAACATGAAAAATATATAGCTAGTTTTGTATGCCTCTAATTTCAGGTAATACATTGTCAACCAGTAAAATAAATAGAGAAAGCTTGTCAGCCCAATCTGATAAAAGTGGAGTACATAAATAATTTTAGTATATTGTGACACATATTATGCCTGAATACCGAATAAAACCCTTCAGACTTTCACGCAACGTCAAAAATTATGACTTTCGGGGATTGAACGCTTGACAGTAATTAATAAAATTACTTGATTAAAAAGGTTTAGAATGAGCAAAGTTACTTGTTCATCTGGGATCATTTTTTGCAAATTTTGTTACGTATTGTGTAATATGAATCTTCCTATTCAATCTCTAATTTGGTGAATGGCAATACTGCAGTGCATGGCATAACCAGACTTTACAAAATTATTTCAAACTGTTTACACATTTTTGCCATAATTTAAAAACGTCGAATACATAAAGATTATTTTCACATTTGAAAGAAGTGCAGAACTGGTGTTAACTTAAGAAATTAGTTTGTGCTGATTATTTCCTTTAAAGTGAATGAGTAGCTAGTGGTGTGCGTGCTAACATCCACTTAAATAGTTTTGTGGGAATCGGATATACTATGTATTTGAAACATGTTGTGGGCAGTTATGGATATAAGTTCTATGGCACTTGTGTAATATAATACCTACATGTAATACAATTAGAATAAAACTAAGAATGGTTTAGCTAAGGGTATATTTTGATAGGGTAAATTTAATAAGGGTTACGTAATTATCTATGCTTTCCGAAAATCACTGTAAAAAGAACCACGCAATTCTAATAACTCGTAGTATCAGTTGAATCTTGACCTTTCCTTCATTTATAATTCTTCCACTTTTATATAATAATTACTTTAATTTTGTAATACGGATTAAAAAGTTTGCTCCAACAAAGTATAAATCAGGCTATTAAAGCAATGTTTTATTTTAATGAATGTTCATTTTCAGAACCGATTGTCATTTGCAAATTATATTTGGTATTACGCTTTTCAAAATTTTCACTTTTGATTTCAAACCCATTAAAATGGCCAGTAATTTACTCCTTGCGTGACTCACTTTTTACGTGTAAAAGAAATAGATAAAACCGGCTGGATAACTTCCCAAAGAATTTTTTATTATAATAGGAGCCACTCAGCAAAATCCATTAGGAGAATTAAATTTAAAACAAAAAATAACTTTAATGTAATATCTATCAAACAAACGCGAACAAAGAACATGACGGACATTAGGTTACGCCTACATAATCGAATTAAACAATCTCAAATTTTGAGCCTATAAATGCTCACGTCTTAAAGCTTTCATAGGACAGTGCTTTAATGTAACATACTTAAAAATTCAAATGGCGTGACAATACTCATATTGGTTAGGTCACGCTAAAAGTTATAAAACCCCTTTAAATATTACCAATTGTTGAAAGCGGACTAAAAGATTTTTTCAAGTCAAAAAGAGATAAAATCCTAGAATTACTTTAAAGCTTAGGTCAACCATTACACCACTTTCTATAATTGGCCTTTTCACTTTCAGATATTAATTCCTCATAGCAACAGCTCAAAAATGAGCTCAAAACCTCGCTACACCGAAAACTTTCGGAGAATTTATATTTATTTCAACACCGTGTGTTCAATTCCCGTAAACCAAAAAAATTGTGAGAATTTTAATTTTCAAACCGTTCCCAAGTTAAAACTGTGCAGATATATATTCACTCGACTACTAATATTTGTTCCCCTACTTCACAACATTTTGCTCTTTTTCAACTTCTACACTTCATATTTTGGACCACTAGACATTTTCGGCAAGTTGGAAGCTGCTTTGTGGATTCTTGGCTTTTCTTTGTACTTTGTCACCGATCCAATTCTACTCAATCCAGAGTTTAGTAAAGCCTTTTTCCGTTACTTAAACCACTGCGACCTAATTTGGTCTAGAACCGCGGAAATTTTGCCAGCTGAAGTAATGCAAAACATAGCAAACCAGCTAAAAAGCAAATGGAAATTTATATTTTGGCACAATGCACTTACCGACTATTTCCAAATGATGAATTACGCTTGGACATGCTATGGCGGTATGGACTATCAAACTAATTTGTATAGCTTGTCGCCTTTGAAAAACTTTCCAATGGAGACTACGGCCTGGATTCTGCAAAGTACTGGAATCGCTGCATTTACATTTGCTTGGTCTTTTGCCACCGTTTTTCAGGGAATATTTGCGTATCATGCGGAATATCTCATTAGAGCTTTGACAGCCTCAGTAGGAGTTACCACTTGCTCTGTAAAAACAGAAGTTGAACAGAAAATTCGGGATTATCGATATCTAGCACTGAATTCTCGTCTCGTGGGACAAACAGCTTGTTTCTATCAATTGGGCATGTATTTACTGGTCGGCCTTCAACAAACTGTGGAAAGCTATATAGCTTTTCAAATGATCAAATTGGATGCTGGTGGTACGGACTTAATGTTTTTGGTGTTGGATTTGTCCTTAACGTTGTCACGAATTGGACACTCGTTTGAAGCAATGGGATGTTTGGAATTGGCAGTGGAGGATTTCTTGCTGGAGATGAAAAAACTCTTGACGGGAAGTTCACTGCTTGTTAGACACAAGAAGGAGTTACGGATGCAGCTGAAAAGTGCAAGAAGGATGAGAATGAAAATTGGGCCGTTTTCCTGTGGGAAGAATTTGTTTTTGTCGGGAATGTCGGCGTTTATGGATTATTATGTTACGGCAGCTTTATGGCCTTAAGCCGTTTGTAAAAAAGCTGGCACCAGCAGAACATTAGCTACTGTAGCAAACAATATAGATGCACAAAAAACACCTTCATTAAAAATCAATGTTGTGTTGCAGAGTAATTTTAAGGATTAAGGATAAAGAAAAAAATGATAATACATTTTCATTGTCTAGCTTTCAACCATATACTATTGTCATCTTCAGGACAAAATATGTTAAAGAAACAGTATGGTATATTCTATAAAATTAAGTTGAATTGTAGCATTTTCTGCAAAAATGTATGGTACATAAAAATATGACTTGTTATTACTTTAGGTATATAATATACACTTAAGGTCCGTTCGTCTGTCCGTCTGTCTGTACACTTTATTTTTAGACCAGCAAAATGAGCTCTATACCAGCAAAACGGGCACTAAACCAGCAAAATGGGCTCTAAACCAGCAAAATTGGATCAAAGTTGGGTTAAATGGGCTCTAACCCAGGGCTTTTAAGAAGCACAGGTGAGCTTAAATAAGCCACCCAGAATGGGCTATTATTAGCTCGCTGCTTCAGCAGGAGAGCTATTTAAGATATAGTTGTCCGTTTATCTATCTGTCTGTCCGTCTGTCTGCATAAGAATATTTTATGCGTTCTAGTCCCCTTCGCAAAATGCCAAGCATCAAGATTGACATTTTTATTTTATATCGTCAACTGTAATAAACTTAACGTACTTTAAAATATGGAGTTTGTGTGTTTGTTTGTTTTACACCACCAGCGCTTACCCCAGTCTTGGGTAGTTATGCTGGCTGAATTGTGTTTTTCCAAACAATGATTCGTTTAATTTTTGCCGATCACCAAGGATTGAACTTGGAGCGAGGATGCCTCAGTAGTATGGTTAAAACCACTGGGCTAGCTATGCAGGCTCGGCTCGGAGTTATTTGTATGATTGCTAAGGCGTGAAACGCGTGAAGTGTGTATAAAATAGACAGGCCATATTTTCATTTTTCTCCAATGGGTAGTTTAGTCCCAACAAGTTTACTGATTTTTTTCGGCATTTAAGCTTTACAAACAACTTTGGCTATCTTGAATATGTTTTGGTAACCTAATTCTGCTATTTGAAACTGAATTTTCAACAAAACTTTAATTAAAGTTAATTGTCATGTTAATTCTTACCCCAATTATCTTGTTTCCCATCAGAGTGCTAGCAGATTTTTCATCGTAAAATGAATCTACATAAGAAGTTCTATCAAATTCGCCTTTAAAATCTTCTAGCACTCTGACGGGAAACAAGATAACTAGGGTAACAATTAACATGGCAATTAACTATAATTAAAGTTTTCTCGAAAATTTAAAGTTTTAAATAGTAGAATTGAGTTACCAAAACATATCCAAGATAGCCAAAGTTGTTAAAAATGCTTAATTGTTAAAATATTTTGCTAATTGTCGGAACATAATTAAATTAAAAATGCGCATAACTTGGCAACGACTTAACCAATATTAAAAATTCTTTTTATATGTAAGTCAGGAACTAATTTACTTTCACCCCAATAAAGTCATTTGGTTTATTTTTAAAATTGCAAATATGGCCTGTCCCGCTTGACGTGGCTTTCGCCTAAGCGTAAACTGAGTTCTGACTTTCAGGAGTCCAGCAAGTTTCTACTAATCTTTCGAATTAATCAATCATCGAATCAAAAGAAAAATATCTACTATCTTTCCATTTTACGTAGACCCCGCAGAGTAGGCAAGTGTTACATTGTAGCCACGATGGGGCAACGCAATACGAGCTATTTCCCTATGGCCAACAGCTGATCAGCTGTCTTTGTTGTCACAATTTGCACTACAATGCTTGCAATGTTTACATTTTTGCTTGCCGCGTTAGCCCGGCGCAAGCTAGCAAGCTGCGCACTAGCACAGATCTGTGGGGTCTACGGAAAATGGAAAGACGGTATGATCATTCCCCAACAGATCTACAGTTTTAGTAAAAGCCTTATCTATCTCACTTTTTAGTCAAACCTCTCTCTCACTACTGTAATACATTAACGCTCTAGTTTTACAGCTTAAATCATCCAGTATTAATCTTTTTAATATCCAGCACGAATATCCAATTTTGATCAAGCATTATACAACCAACGCAAATACGTCAATTTAAATATTCCATAACTCTTCCTACGCAACTCATCACCTGTCCAAACATGTTAAAAATGTACAGTTTTACAAGCAAAGACCTTGTCATGAAATTTAAATTGTCAATCAAAATATACAACGTGTCAAGTTTTTCTATCCTACAATTTGTATTCCATGAAACGTATTCAACAACCATTCAAAAAATTACAAACACGCTAGACTTGAAAACTAACAGAACACTGTCACTAGGCACCAGAAGAAATTGATTTGTAACGTGACTTTTCCAATTTTAAATTTGAAAAAGGTTTAACTGCGCACACAATATACGACATTAACAAACAAATCAATCCACGCCCATTTCTGTTGAGCACGCAAAGACACAACCAGGTTAACCTGAGGTCAGACAAACATTGTTACTGCTTTTATTCACAAGCATCAGCTTAGCTATTGCTAAAAATCTGAAGGAAGAACCATGGATCAAGAATCTGTACAATACACCAGAAATATCCGTAAAATGTACGGTTACTACAATGCCCTACTATCTTGTCCCGTTACAATCAAAAATTGTATCAACTTCAAATTTTGCACAGTTCCCAAGTTCAAACTCGCAATGTACATACTCACCCGTTCTTTGGCTCTCATGCCACTTTTCCACAACTTACTTCTTTTTCTTGGAGTATATTCCTCAAAATTTGGAACCTTGGACGTATTCAGCAAACTGGAAGCCGCATTATGGGTACTTGGATTTTCCTTCTATTTTGTAAGTGATCCCATAATTCTAAACCCCGGATTTACAAAATCCTTACTGCGCTTTATGAATCACTGCGATAAAGTCTGGCAACGCGCATTTGAACTTGTCACCCATTTCGAAGCTAACCAGTTAATTTCCAAGCTACAACAACAGACTAAGCGCATATTTCTTCACAACACAATCACGGACTACTTTCAAATGACCATATTTGCGTGGTCACTTTGGGGAACGTTGGAATATCAAACTAATTTGTACTCTATTTCTCCTTGGAAAAATACGCAATTGGAAACTCTGGCCTGGTTCTTAAAAAGCTTTGGATTGGCTGCGTACTGCTTTGCTTGGTCCTTTTTGCTTTCATTTCAAGGAATATTTGCATACCACGCGCAAATTTGCATTAAAGCATTAACCAAATCATTGCACCATTCTATGCCATTCAATAAGCAAACCATTCATAAAATCATTCAAGATTACAAATATCTTACGTTTACATCTCGCCTTGTTGGGAGATACGCGTGTCAATACCAACTATGCGCTTATATAATGGCCGGCCTGCAGCAAACTGTGGAAAGCTATATTGTGTTTCAGATAATTCGGTTAGGCGCTGGAGGAACCGATTTGCTGTTTCTGCTATTGGACTTGGGCTTGACTATTAGTCGTATATCGCATTCATTCTACGCCCTGTCATCAGTTGACTTTGCGGTAAAAGAGTTTCGGGAAGTTATGAGCGAAGCAATAAATACTCCAAAAATTTCCCGTAATCAAAGAAAAGAACTGAAGAAATTTTTTAGAAGTGTGCGCCCAATGAGAATGAGACTTGGTCCCATTTCCTGTCATAAAAACTTGGTGCTTGAGGGAATATCTAAATATACGGAATATTACACCGCAGCGGCATTGTGGCCTTAAAAGAGATACAAACACATACGCAATAACAGTGTCCACCTATTACAGTTAAGTAACGCTGAAATAGACAAATATATCTATATTTGGTAAAACTATAAATAAATTGTACAAACTTTATCAATAATCGTTGAAACTGTGTTGTCCAAAGAACATACATGAATTCAAATAACCTTGTATGTTATAGGCTATGACGATAAAAGTATATAGCTAGTGGAAAATTTATTTACTAATGAATGAAATCATACAATACAGTACAAAATTATTATGGTTGTTATGGTTTCTCGTATTTTGGATTTAATTTGTAGTACATGAGCTTATTAAAAAACGAAAGTAAGTTTTTAAAAAATACATTCAGCTTTTACATTGCATTTTCTGAAGATCACCGATTGAATTTTATGTATAAAGCTTATTAAGGTGGGTAAATAGACTTGCAAAATGCATACATATAGTTGTATATATGATCAACAATGGTATCGATAATATGCATACTTGGTATACACGTACCCAAAACATCATTTAATAAGAACGTGAAATTTATACTACAAAAAACCTACAAAAGGTCAATTCCTGATCAGAAACTGATGGTTCAAATTCACTGGCTTGCTGATTCGCCTTCGGAAAGAAGTATAGCTATTGCGAATATCGTTGCCCGTGTATCTGTTAGTAGAATTTTTAAAAACATGCTTTGAATGAAACAAATGACAATGCGTGTTTGTCGAACAGGTACATAACACCTGGATTGGATGAAGCAGAGTTATGCACTTTTAGCTACGAGCATTTAACAACGCCATTCTTTATTGTTTAAAGTTTTGGACACTTAGATTGAGAAGAACCAATTTCATTATTAAGGAAATCTATAGTATTTCTTAAATGCATATCAGTACAGTGGAACAAATCTTTTGAACAACAATTGGAGAAAAAACTTCCGTGTCCCAACGTGTGGCATAGACATGTACATTCCCGTTTTCACTTGATCCGTTCATGATGACTTGGATTGGCTGTGTGTATGAAGATTGTCAGAACTATGTTGAGTAGCTAAAATATACATGGACAGAATTAAAAATGTAATAGCACAAATCATTAAATAATGCAGAAAAGTTGTTTTGTTTCTTACCACTATTAGCGAGCTATGATTGACTGGCCAAATCGTAGCTCCTACTACGCAATTGCCTCTGGTTGCCGAGTGCATCAACAATAAATCAAGATTGCTGCTTGAAACCGACTTAGGTTCCTGGTGCTTCCTTAACTGACTCAAAGCTTGTGCCATCTGAAAATACAAAAAGAAAAACAATATATTTTAAAACTGAACTAATTTGATTTCAAAATAATTGCTGAAACTTACGTGATGCGTAAACATGAAACCCAGAACGTAAACAGTTGCACAGACAAGCATACTGTTGTATGGTGAAACCGTGCAACCCAAGTTAAAATGTAACATTAATAATTAGTTTGCTCTTTGTGGAAAGTTCTACCGGAAAAATTATATATTTCACTAATTAATATGTCCATTACGTAATGTACGGTCACTGTAATGAGTTTAGTCAGGAAATTAACAAAAAGTATTGTCGGTTTAGCTACACAAATCCGGTGAATGGTTAATGTGGCAATCACCACAAACATCGTACGAGCAAAATTATTTGACTAATTTGTGATTTGGGGTTGTCCAATGCATCCCCTTTACTTACTAACTGCTCTCAACTTTCTCTCTGATACCACAAATATTGGGATATAAAATGTCAGCAAAATCATGTTTAGAATCAATCAGAATCAATCAGTAATCAGTCAGTACCAGATTTTATCTTTGTAAATACAAATAATTGGACCTAATAAAAAGACTACTTTTCATTTTGTACTCGACTATTTACTATTATTTATCGCCACTAGACCAGGCTCACAAGCCAAAACCATATTTCATGTGGTTCCCATAGGAATCGAATCAGGTTGCCCCTCTCTGGCATTTCAATACTTTTCAATTTTAAGCCGGAGGGGGGCGAAGTGAAAAAACTTAATAAATTTGTACTGTTGTTTAGCTCATTTTGTGCTATTACACATTATACATTGCCAGTGAAGAAAAACATTTTGATAAAAAATATCAATACTCAATTCACAATAAATTGAAATCTTGAACCATTCACAAACTGAATTGCTTTGTTGCACTTTGTTCAACGACAAACTTTCAGTCAGCAACAAGTAGTGACACCCAATTTATTCAAAGTGAACGAGATTGAGCTACTGATCAGTTTTCTAGCAGACTTTGAGTTACAACCACCGTTCCCTAATTAACGTTGTCCTAAACTGGTTATACCTGACTTCTGCTTCAAAAAACTTATATTCTACAGTCTTCTCTAAAAAAGCTTAAGCACTATAACTTTGTGACATGTGCATATGCATAAACTACTTGTGAGTCACAAGTTGTGACAGTACACAAAACATTGTTTTGGTGTAAAAAGAGTGTACATAACACTCATATTTAATTTTTACCAAAAACTGTGCTGTTTTAGTACAGAAATAGAGAAAGACAACTGAAAATTCAAAATGTTCCTAAGTAATGAACAACTCTGATTAATTTCGATCTTTATGGACAACGACCACCTCAAGGTCGATATCAACACTAGAAGATGACAAGTCCTACTTTGGCCTTGTTTCGTTTCCGCTCATCCGTTACTCCACTCATCGGCTTAGTAAGGGGACCTCACTCGAATCATCACGTTATTCCAACCATGACGTTTCTCCAACATCCCAAAACCAATTACGGTTTAAGGACACGATTTTTGCAGACTCGCAGCAATCCACCAATCTTGAAACCCAAATACTAGGAATCGACAACGTCTTCATCGAATGGACACTGGATCATCAATCATCATTCGTCAGGCATCATCAACCAAAACAAGAGGTTTTCCGCTTTAGTCAACGTTTGGTATGGTAGTTTCGTTTATGTTATTTTATAAGCTGTTTACATCATCTTTTTAAACGTAAATTTAATAGAGCAGTAGAGCGTAAAAAGCTTAAATTAAAAAAAAAATAATCAAAAAGCAAGTTAGTTAGCTCAGGTAAATTAAGGCAAACACGAATAAGTTTTCATTAAATATTTTTTTAAAAAATTTGGGTTTCCTAAAAACTAGCCTAGATTAGCAAGAATGTTTTGCCAGTGTGAAAATACACGAAAGCATAGTTCATTAGAAATCAATATTATATAACGAGATAAGTTTTTCGGTTATAACGTATGCTACTAAAACTTAGTTAGGATTTATAAAGTTTTCTGTTTAATGAATCATTGATTGGTAAATTTAGGTTACCTGCGTATATTCATAATTTCGCATAAGCAATTTCTATCGCAAATTTATTTAAAGTTCATGCAAGTAAAACGTAAAAGCTGTGGTTTCAGTCAAGGATTGAATTAAGAATACCATTCAGCATCCGTTTTTTACTTTGCATCCGGAAATATTGCTTCATTGCGAGTACTAAGTAGTAATGCAGGATAATTAAATTATTTTAGTAAAGTTTCCCGGAAATGCTCATTATTGTGCAGCAAGGACGACGGATACCCACAACCTATAAATTAGAAATCTGTCCTAGCTGACTAGGAAAGTCTCATGTTAACATTAGGTTGTGTGCATTTAAATTGACACCAACACCACATTGTTTAGTGCTTATTTTGTGGTTCAATGCTTACGTCAATCTATTTGCTTATATTACCAAAAGTCGTAAACAGTAAATTAGTACTGATTATCGAAACCTCTTTTTCAATCCGGTTGTCATTAATTCTCGTCGACCATCAGTTTCTAAAGAAACTAATTAATCACAAGATAATAGAACTATACTAATTAAAGTTTTACAATGAACGGTAGTCAAAACGAATGTTGTTACATAACCTCTTATCTTTCTCACTAATTTTCAGGGATGTAGACACCCCGTTGTACCACAAACTAGTAAAGATGAGACTTTAAGGAAAAACAAAATTTTAAATGTGTTAGAAAATATCAAGAACACGAGTTGAGCTTACTCAAGAGGTTTAGGTTTTTATAGAACGTAATAGAATACTATAATTGATAAGAATTAAAGTTTAAGATGAGTGGTTGGTTAAATTTTGGTATCCCGTTCATACTTTGACAAAACTATTAGCATTAATGATATGGCTGATATCTATAAAATATGCATGGACAAGATGAACGTTTTAAAAACTTTTCGTTTTATTTAAAATTATATTCTAGTTATTCCTGTTAAACTGTCTCTAAATTTGAGTTAGTGATAAGCTCTCTCTCGCACAAATATTTATCACGTGCATTTTTATGAAAATGTCGTCGTAAAACAAATGCAGGTAACTTGGATTCTTGAAGTAACAAGAATATTTTAATAGGCCTAGCGCACACTCATTAACGGGTATAACTTATGATTATATGTTTCATCAGTTTCTTATAAAACTATCTCTCTTCATTTATTTTGATTTAATTTATGAGAAACCGCACTTGCAAACATTTTGCCTAATAACTGACACAATCCAGTTGACTATTTAAGTTTTAGAAACGGGTGTTGATTAACTCGTCACTAATTAACTTGATAATTAAGTACATGAAAATCAAAAGGTATGAGATTAAAAATGATGATTGTAAATCCTAAAATCAGAAACTTAATACCAGGCATTTCCTAACCTCGGTTATGTTACGAGTAGTTCTGGTTTTTAGATAGACGTTTGCGATTTCCAGTTAAAGAACAACTGAAATAAAACAAAAATGGTTCCTAAAGAATCGAATGTAATAGTTGCATTCAAGCAGATATTTAAATATTGTGTAGATAAGTTTCGATAAATTTAGCAACGTTCCTGCAATTTCTTCATTCTCAATTGCTTGTACAGTTAAAAAATTAATTTTGTTTGTAACATAAATTTTTTAAAAAACTTT
The DNA here is from genome assembly GCA_029691765.1 of Entomobrya proxima. Lineage (NCBI taxonomy): Eukaryota > Metazoa > Arthropoda > Collembola > Entomobryomorpha > Entomobryidae > Entomobrya > Entomobrya proxima. The sequence goes on from CM056170.1 coordinate 41,660,412, forward strand.
GGCGTGTTGGTATTCGGTCAAATGGACTTATAACTAACACCTAGCAAATATTAATTGTTTTCAAACCAAAACACAAAATTACGAAACAACGCAATCGAAAACAACTTTGTCTATTTTCAAATTTATGCTTACCTTAAATAATTACATATATTTTATGAGTTTAATAGGAGATATGCTTCCAAATTTCCAAATATATTACGATGAAAGAAGTCTGCATAGTAAAGCTTAACTGTCAGAATACATTAGGTTCATAAATAAAATCTCATTAAGTAATATCTGAATACTTCCCTATCTTCTATTTTTATGCATTTCAAAGCCAGAACATTGTAAGTTATTTTAGTTTTACTTTAAGGCTACTTCTTTTTATTTTATAGAAAGTTGGCCATTATCACTACGTATTTACTTACTAATGTAATATTTCTTTTCTTCCATTGTTTAATTGGAAAACGGAAAAATGTGATTTAAAAATTCTTGTAGTCATGAGATATAAATTTGAATCACAGAGATATTTCCTTTCCTAATATTATATAATCGTACTGTTTAATCATATTTCAATGCTGTGTGACTAAATCCTTGAAGCCTAGCATTCACTTTTATTAGGATTATTGCTACTTTTGGCTTTAATAGAATACGTATTATACTATCACATAATATTATGTCATTCGCTAAGACTATTGATTTAGGCAATCAGTTTCAGCAATTTGTTTTGGTCATTTATACTTTAGTCAATGAATTACTTGGATTGAACATTTTAATTCAATGTAGTAATAGTCACCAAGCAGAGGAAACTGAAGACAATAAGTACACACATTTAGCTTTTGCTCAAACAACAACAGGAAGTTATGAAATAGAACAAAGCAAAGACAAATTAATTTAGCAAGGATTTTTTTTGATTTTGCAAACAGTATCCTAATCATCGGTTACATTCTTTAAATTTAAACCTAGCTAGATTGTTAGGTATTAGTTAGTTATTTTTAAAATATTAGCAATTGTTTGTAGAAGTGCACACATATATTCCGGAAATTACGGAAGTTACGTTTCTTTTATAATGGAGATCTCCCATTAAAATTTCGTTATGACGCATTTATTGCAAATTCAATTGTAGTACGTTTTTATACAAGTGGTTAGAGACAGCAAGTATATACACAAATCTTAGATCGTAATAGATGTTTTGCTTGGACGATGCATTAGTACTCGTAGAAACACAACTAAGTCAACATAAACGTTTTACACTTCAACTATAATTTCTGAAGTCAACCTAGCTTTAACAAATGAATCCAGAGTACGATGCACGAAATAAAGTTGTCAAGTAAACAGATTTTTTTTACTCAATAATACTACATGTAAAGAGCAGTAAACGAGCACGAATTTGTAAGGTTACTGCATTAAAAACGTAGTACATTAAAACTTTCCCACTACGCAAGAAATACTTTTTTCTATAATAGTAACCAATTGATGTTTTGCTACCAAGGGTTGCTTTGTATCATAACTTCTCAAATCCTCACTTACAAATACGTTGTGCATACTAATTTTCCATTAATTTCAAATCAACAGGGAAAATTTTTACGTAAAATGTTTTGATTTGATTCTGTGTAAGATAGCGACCTTCCAGTTAGATTATTTGGTCATGATTTTCTACCTCAAACCTTTTAAACAATAGAAGATGTGAGAAGATTAAAATAATTATGATAAACAGTTCAAGTAAGCGACCACAAGTGAAATAGGTACTTGACATCCTGACAAGTTTTCGTGCAAGTGTACAGTTAAAAATACTCCATGTAGAATACGAGAATACGATTCTATTATCCGTTTAAAATTTCAATGGACCGTGATTTTCGCAAACATTTTTTTGTGCGCCAACCAATATGAAGTTTTATAATATGAAATAATTTTACGTTTGATATCGCAACAGAATTTAGCACCAAATAAAAAGTGTCACAATGTCTCATGAGATTTTTGTTTCTGATGATTATAGAAGTTTTGACTTTGAGTGCGATAATATAATAAAAATATAATGAGTATACTACATGTATAAGAATTCAGTATAGAGTAATGTGAAATAATATTTAAATTGAAGCACAATATAAAATATTCATGATAATGAACCCTAAAAATTATAGCATGAGTTTAAGTAGATACCTAGACACAAGCTACATGACCATTAAAATGTTTTAGAAAAAAACTGCATGAAAAATCAATTTCGTGTAACCGGGTGTACAGAAAAATATATTTAAATGAGTTCATTTGAACCCCATTTGACAAAAAAAGAGAATTGAAATTAAAAGTTCAGGGTGCCATGAATATCTTTTGCTTGTTGTAGGTCGCCATATTCTACTGTTACGCTAATCCATTTGCTTTTTAATCCAACCTATTGTTCTACTGACTTAAAACACTTAAGGAGTAGAAGCTCTGTATTCGGAGGTCGACATACTACACTTTACCTTTCACTGGTGACCATTGCATTAAAAATAATATTAGTAATGTCAATACCAGAAAGGCTGAATAGGGTATTAGGAATCGTTTGTATAAACAAAACCAAACTCCCATTCCAAGTAATAAGTATAATCACCATAAAATTACGCGATATAGCGAAAGGTAATAAAAGACATTCTTTCAGACAAACGGTTTAAAGCTTCAGAGTCAACACGAATTTATCACGCATGTGTTAGAAATGCATTTTATGATAAATAAGCCAAAACTGTTTAAATTTCACGGAAGTTTTGTTAAATATTGTTTCTTAAAACGGGGGAAGGTGGTCCAAAATACCTGAATGTCGTATTAATTTTGTTTCAAGCGCTTACAATAGGCTAAGCTGTTTCAGTAGTTGCACCATTTATTCCATTTACTGAAATGGTATAACTTAGGTTAGAGAATTCAAATCTAAGCGAGCATGACTGCGTTAGATTACATATGCAAATTCCGAAGTTATCTGAGCTGTCCGTAAAAAGAACTGAAATTCGTATTTGGGGTATGACACATCGATAATTTTCTAAAGATTTCAACATGCTAATAAAAAACTTACCCTCAAGGTGCAACGTTAAAGAAAGCATTCCATGCACTCTCAATACTAAACTGCTTATCTACATTTCCATCAGTAATATTTCGGATCTACACTCGACTCAATCTTTCCTAACTTAATGGTCAATTCTTAAGATTTTATCTCCAGCAGATGTGCTCTCTACAAACAGATTCCGTCCAAAACATATACAAAAGAAAGTCTCAAATTCCAAAAAAATAATGTTTGGGCATGCAACTGTTCTTACTTAAAGTTGGATGAAATTTAAAGTCTAAATTCAAACCTATATACCCATTAACTTTAAACACCAAAGAAAATCATAAGTAATCTATATAAGCTAAAAACACTAAAATGAATGAAAACTTAATCATCCAAAATACATACATCTACAATTTATAAATTTTATTGACCACATATTAGATATTTTATCACCGTTTTCATCTTGAACTGTAAAAAATTAACGGTTCTAAACGTAAGTTTTTTTTCAATTTTGATTATATATTAATATCAAGATAAAGCAACAAATGCATATAATCGAATTATTTACAATAAATGATAAACCATAGCTGTTCTGCTTGCATATAGTGAAAGTATGATTTGCTCATACTTCTCACATGTCTAAATGCATTTAGTTCTTTCTAGAATAAAGTTCAATTCCAAAATGTAATACTACTCATTTTTGTTCCAGAAATCAATATATACCATTATTAACATCTTTCCTAGATAATCAAGTTCAAAACTAAACCCAATCCTTTATGATACTATATCAAGTTAGACTTAACAAAAGTTTGACAATTGTCATGAAAAGGTGACATTTTCGTTTTAAGGAAAGTAAAATTTAGAAACCAAAATAGAATCATAACTTAAAATGACTCGCAAATTTCCCGAACGATAGACAATGTCGGACAATAAGATAACCTTCCAAGGAGTGTCAATATATCAGTTTTTAGTTACCATTTACATTAATTGAATTGCTAGAACGAGTGCGCTAGCGACTATTAAAAAAGTTATACTTTGGTGGTTGATGTCGCCTTTATTCTATCCCTTATTATTTTTGGAGCAGTACCATTTTCATTCTATTTGTGTAACCCTTATGAATTAAAGGCATTTTTTTCTTGGTTCTTGCTGAACACTTTGTTTCCACACGTTAAAAGCGCAGTCAGTGTTTTGCTCAATTGCTCACGTTAAAAGTTTGATTTAAGATTCAGTTTAGTTTCCTACAGTTTTTGAGTATAGAATAAAAAACACAAATGAAACATTCATCTCATTCATGTAGGACATCGTTCGCATTGTTCTGTCTATACTTATTTATTTACTTATCTCACTTATTCATTTTCTCTATTTGTCGATTTTACAAAAATTTCTTGCACAATCCTGCACTTGGATATGCAGATATATTTTCAAATCTGTCAATTTTTCATGTGTCATTTCTCTTTGGAATTCTTCTAGTTTTTTAAAACTACATAAAGAGACTAATATATGAGAAAAATACAGAAAGTATAGACTTTCCTTACATAGAGAACGGTATAGCTCAGCTGAATTTCAGGAACTTGCAAATGTGTAGTTATAATTTTTAATATCTTCTCGTATAGACACTGTTACCTACGCAGATGGTAATGGTGAGGTAGTACACAGACTGTAGGCTATTTTTATGTTCAACTCGTATGACGGACTGTGATTTTTAAGTGTATGTTTTATTATTGCTATTTGCGATTGGTTATTAGCATAAGTAATTTTTAGCACTTTGTTTATAATGCATAGACTTTTATGGAAACGTCAGTAGATTTTAGAAGGAACCTACGACGTAAGACAGTTACTATGGTTTTATGTCATAGAATCGTGCTTCCAATGAACAAATTGTACAACAATTCTGTAACCGCTAGAATATCTAATTTAGATTTCGCATAACGATTGTACCAATCGCAGTGCAAGAGTTTTGTATAATATATAACACTTCATAGTAAAGATTAGAAATATTATTTGAGCTGCAATATGAAAACAGAATCATTTAAGCAACTTGAGTTTTTGGACCAACACCGTGACTAGGAAACAGGGGTATCCCTAGTCCCTCTGAAATGTGAGGAACGGCCAGAGAATGCCGATTGCGGAACCCTTCTGATCCCCAAGGAAGGGCTTGCCAGCAAGAAATTCTCCGAAGGGCAGTCAACGCCCCAGGCTTTTAACTCCAACCGAGTCAATTATTGTTGGTCATGACTCGGACCTGGAGATATAAATTCTTTGCTAACCTGGTTGACGACATAAACATGTACGGTTAGCAAACAACTGCAAAAAACAAGGTTAAATTTATTCCGGAAAACAGATCCATAGATATGAAATAAAAAAAACCGACGAAGAAAAGTTTTATTACTGCAATTTATTTTTTTTCTTTTACGGAGGAGAGGGGTTGATGTCAGTTGTTGTGTATCATTATAAAAAATATTGCTGTTTGAAAAAGTTTCTTGTGTGCAAACAAATAATTAAACCCAGTATTATGCACAAGTTTTCCAAGACCAAAATATCCAAGCGGCATGTCGTTGCATAATTAAACTTATAATACATGACAAGTTTTCTGCAAATACATTGCGGATAACTCATATTCGTTTAGACACAGAAGCTAAAATTAACTTCGGTTGTCGCCTTAGTCATCAGTCATCACAAATTAGCAAAAAACAAAATTCAGGTTTTAAGTTTCCATCTAACGAATTTAGTCCAAGAAATATTTATTTTACCGATAATAAACTTCAGGTACGTATAAAATAGCACTAGCCATTATGCATGTACAAATTTCTATTATTTGTTTGAGCTGCATACATTATTTACGTGATCATATCATACAACAGTAGGAAAACCTTGTTATAAAAACTTTCAAGCAGGGCCGAATAAAAAAGTAACATTTTAAAATCCCTAAGATGCGTTGATCTTGTTACTCTTTCATAATCAGCAAACTAATTTGAAAGAATTCGGCTTGAAAGAACAATTTTATCCCTAATATGCCCAATCGTAAAGAGCGCTGTTTTTCTTTATTCTTGAGTAGGCGCCATACCCAAACTAAGAAAGACATTGCTCAACGATTCATTTTTATCTAATATACAGTATTTAAATTCAAAATTACTGGGTGTATAGAAAACTTAAGCATCAACGTTTGAATTCTTACAATGTCGGGTAGAAAATATGTTATGAACAACTGAAACTTTATGAGATTTTGGAAGAAATAGACCTACGTTCCTTGCATGGAAGCTTGTTATGTATATATTACGGCACAAATATATATCCGCACATAGCAGATAATGTAAAGCACATGCTCATACAAGCGAGTAAACTAAAATATAGCATCAAGTTACTTACGAGAATTAAGATAGTTTATTTCCGGTAAGCTGACACAAAACGAGCTCTATTTTACTTAAAGTGGATATACGTAAGATGATCCACAATTTAAATAATTGAAACATTTTATTTGGTAGTAAAGTCTATGATTGTCGTGATTTTGTGTGCCATTTTGCAAACACTGAAGCCACATGCCATGGTTTGATGCCACATTGATGAATCAAATGCGATTAAATTGTGCTAGGCTAAATACTTCAAAAATGCTATCTAAATAACATATGGGTTTTCCGTGTCATATTATTCACAAAATGCAAAAATATAAGTACAGGTGAAGAAATGAAAATTCAAGTCACGTCATGAGCCTTAAAAATCACAAAAAATATTTGCTTTAATTTCTAGTAATTAATTGCTAACTCCATTCTTGATAACAGTGTGTAAAAGCATATTCAAATCCATGTTAGTTCTTGTTTTTTTTATATTTCCCTTACCGAGTCAAGCAATAAATCTGAGATATTATATTTGGTCGTGTGATAAAGGAAACATTTGCCAAAATTTAACTAAAATGCTTTCATTTATTAATCTCAATTGGTTAAAACTATCGTTAAAATTATAGATAGGTGAAGCAATTGAATATTCCAGAAAATTATCATTATTGCAAATGTAAAAACTGGTTTAATTTTACTGCATATTTCAGTGAACGTAAATTTATATTTTTAAAAATAATTCTTAACATTTAGAAACAAAAACATGTACTTTTTCAGAAGAATCATTAATTTGACATGTGGATAAGTTAAAATATATATGAATTTGCAGTAAAACTAAATCTCCGTTTCAACAACATCCAAAAAACGGTTTTTGAAGATTAGAATTCTAACTAAGTTATCTTACATGTTATACTAAGGTTTGAGTATGTACCTTAAGAATTAATCTATTGGAGTCATGTTTTCAATTTTTCAAATCTAAATGTTCAGTTTTCAATTGGAGTTTATTTGGAGTTAATTAAGAAAGAAAGAAAGATTTACATTAGTTTACAATAGTAGTAGGTAGAAAAAGTTTTTGTGCGTCAATGCGATTTAATACCTAATACCATTTAATACCTTTGATGGTTATATGTGTACAATACTTATTTACATTAAATATGTTACTGTTCTTTTAAGACATATCTCTCATTAAAATGTACCTCTGTCTAAAGGACTATGCAACCTAAGGGAAAAAATTTTGACCTCCCAGTTTATTGTTGATTCTGATAGAGCTTTAAAAGCTCTACAATTTTGCAATTTAAAGTATGTCCTTAACTCCTAACGTTGCTGAGATATGAAGGAGTTTGTAATTTTCGCTCCCATAAGGCCCCATAGTAAACACACTTTTTTCAAACTCATGGCTACCCATCGCGCCCACTTTTGATTTCCAATTTTGAGAGCATTTTTAAAAGAGCGTTAAACGAGAATGTTTTTCAGAAGTTACTGGAGTGGTCTTTTCGCAAACGTCGAAGTTGTGGTAGGTCAAACTTGGAGGTGTTTTTTCGGAACAAATTTCGTTTAAATCGTTATAGCTTCCTCTACACACCTCCGATTTTCAATGTTAATACCAATTTTAAAAGAGAATTTTCTGTAGATTCTATTGTAGAAAAAAGCAGGACAAAATGTCTGTAGTTACAAAAGTTATGAAGCTATAACCTTGGAGGGGCTGTTCGAGAACCCTCAAAAACAGCCCTTTTTCAGGCCAACGTTTGACCCCCGGGCCCACCTTTGATTTTCGATATTAATAGCAATTTTGAAAGCGCTTGTTCAGGAGATAAAACTGAAAAAAACTGGAGTGGTATCTTTCCAAAACCAAGACTTATCAAACAGAAGATTCTAAAGTATCATCAATTCACAAAAATAAACATTTTTTATACATTGAGTCGTCAAAGTGTGCAATTTTGGAAAGATACCACTCCAGTTTTTTCTCAGTTTTATCTCCTGAACAAGCGCTTTCAAAATTGCTATTAATATCGAAAATCAAAGGTGGGCCCGGGGGTCAAACGTTGGCCTGAAAAAGGGCTGTTTTTGAGGGTTCTCGAACAGCCCCTCCAAGGTTATAGCTTCATAACTTTTGCAACTACAGACATTTTGTCCTGCTTTTTTCTACAATAGAATCTACAGAAAATTCTCTTTTAAAATTGGTATTAACATTGAAAATCGGAGGTGTGTAGAGGAAGCTATAACGATTTAAACGAAATTTGTTCCGAAAAAACATCTCCAAGTTTGACCTACCACAACTTCGACGTTTGCAAGAAGACCACTCCAGTAACTTCTGAAAAACATTCTCGTTTAACGCTCTTTTAAAAATGCTCTCAAAATTGGAAATCAAAAGTGGGCGCGATGGGTAGCCATGAGTTTGAAAAAAGTGTGTTTACTATGGGGCCTTATGGGAGCGAAAATTACAAACTCCTTCATATCTCAGCAACGTTAGGAGTTAAGGACATACTTTAAATTGCAAAATTGTAGAGCTTTTAAAGCTCTATCAGAATCAACAATAAACTGGGAGGTCAAAATTTTTTCCCTTAGGTTGCATAGTCCTTTAAGCTATAACAATCCCTATGTGCCGTATAGAAGCTACAAAATTACTATTGTAAAGATTTTGTATTTTGTGTTATTTGTTACCAAAATGTAAGTGCATTATTTATTTACTGTTAAATCAAAATTGTGTTAATGTTTTCAAATATGAATTGTAGTATAATTTACATTCCTTCAATTACGATTGTAAAAATATGTTATGCGATATTTAATACACCTTTTAAAAAAGATTAAGAGAGAATTGAGGTGGTAGTAGAATCCATATTCGGAATTTCAACCTGACTACGTGGATAGACTTTCTTAAAACGGGGGAAGGTGTTGTATGGTGAAACCGTGCAACCCAAGTTAAAATGTAACATTAATAATTAGTTTGCTCTTTGTGGAAAGTTCTACCGGAAAAATTATATATTTCACTAATTAATATGTCCATTACGTAATGTACGGTCACTGTAATGAGTTTAGTCAGGAAATTAACAAAAAGTATTGTCGGTTTAGCTACACAAATCCGGTGAATGGTTAATGTGGCAATCACCACAAACATCGTACGAGCAAAATTATTTGACTAATTTGTGATTTGGGGTTGTCCAATGCATCCCCTTTACTTACTAACTGCTCTCAACTTTCTCTCTGATACCACAAATATTGGGATATAAAATGTCAGCAAAATCATGTTTAGAATCAATCAGAATCAATCAGTAATCAGTCAGTACCAGATTTTATCTTTGTAAATACAAATAATTGGACCTAATAAAAAGACTACTTTTCATTTTGTACTCGACTATTTACTATTATTTATCGCCACTAGACCAGGCTCACAAGCCAAAACCATATTTCAATACGATGATACGTAACCACCAGGAATCCAAAATTTAATCCAGCAGCATACGGTTTTGGAGTTAAAAGTAAAGCAAATTGAAGAAACTCTGCGGCAAATTGTAAGCAGAACTGAGAGCCAAAGATTTTCTCAAAACTCGTAGTCAGTCGGTATATTCGTACAAACAGGTGAAAGTTTTTTCTTGATTCTACTGTATTGGATATCACCTGACGTAGAAATAAAACACTAATGGAATAATAAACAAGAAATATAGACACGTGAATTGCACTGATGTAACTTATACTAATTCCAATATTTGCATGACCAATTATAGGAAGTATGGTTGCTAATTGGTTAACAAAACGGTTTGTTCGAATAACTTGGTAAACACGCTCGCTATTTACGAACCAAAGTTGTTGCGTTACAAACAAGTCTACAGAATGTTTCCATGGAAATGTGAATCCAGTAAAGAAAAAGTAGTTCATTGCTGATAGGATCATGTGAAATGAAAGTATTATCCAAGAAGTTCTTACTGAGCACGTCTAAGTTTTCAGAATGGAGTAATCAAAATTATACGTAAAATTTATTAATTTCAATATGCATAAATATAAATTGGTGTATAGAGCAACTTACCTGTGCAAGCAAATTGCAGTGGCCCAATTTAAGGTCTTTTGCAGCTTCTAGAATATCATTAAGAAATTTCACTACTTGGTTGAATTTAAAAGCAAACAGATAATTTGCCGACACAGTAGCTAAAAACAGAAATGTAGCCTCCACCACTTGGAAATAAGCTATTGGATTGTTCTGTGATTTTTCATTGATTGTAATTGTATCATATGAGCGCCAGTAATAACCAAACAAATGGTTAGCACAGAAGATGCTTCTACACCAACAAATTATCTGCAGATATTGACAATATTAAGAAGACAGTTCTAAGAATAATGAAAGCTATTTCTCATAGTTAGAATTAAATTAGTTTTTCATTCCTATCTTACTGAAATCTCTGCAACTTACCTGTTGAAAACGTTTTGCCTTATAAGAAATTTTTCGGCTTTTTGTTCGACAAACTAAAAATGGTACGCAACATAAATAGTAGGAAAGTTTTAAAGATACCAATAGAGGATTTAGGAAGTTTGCCATCCTATGTTTCCCTGTTATAAATTGTGAGCTTCTGGAAATGTTTTAACGCAGTTTGGCTTTAAATGTCCCGAAAAACGTTCACCTTAATAGTTTTGTGAGACTGAAGCGTTGAATACGCATGATGCTTTTTGAACAAGTTGTAAAATATGTTTGGTGAAATCCTTAAAGTATTATTGCTTCCGCATTTGCATACGAGCACAGCGAAATTCATTCAAACTTTTTTTCTGGTAGGCAGGTATTAAATAAACAATTTTGTTTTGAAAACAATGCTTTCTTATTTGTGCTAAACAACAGCTCTAAAGATTTTAAACGGTTTTAAATATCCTGATCCTTTCTCTAAGGCAAGCCAGTAATGCAATTTAGCTTAAATAAATGAAAAGTTGCTTCGTTTAAAATTAAATTCAAAGAAAGTATATTTTCAGCAATTCATTCCATTGTACTTTTAATTTGTGTTTGTTTTTTGTGCGTTGTTTTGGCAGTTCCTACTGTATTTAAAGCTGACAAAAGATTGCAATAATATATAATAAACTGTAATCTAATGCACGCACCGTTTATTAATACAAAATAAAATTATATCCAATATAAAACTGTAGTTCAGGAAGTTAAAAACCTATTCTACAATATAGTATTGCGTCACCCATCATAATCCGATTAAACTAAATTACAATTTTGACAAAGTTTTTGGCTCAGTAGATACGGCCGAGTTATTTACATTATCGTGGATTAGCATATAAGCATGTCTGAACTCGACTAGAGTGTAAACTTAGAGACCAGAATTACTAAATTAAGCTAGATTGTGCTTTCCAGCTGTAAAAGAGCATCTTTTTTCAGAATCGGCCAAAATTTTCCTCACCTTCTCAAAAACTATTCAAACTTTCAGGGTTGATTTGTCTCTACAAATAAACAGCAAATTTTAAGTATTAGCTCAAACGACTGTCATAATTCGGAAAAATTACAAAAAATGTGCTAGTTTTAAATGACCTTAGCTTAACCGTCATAACTTTGTTGTGTGCAGATATGAACCAATGAAACTTTGCGTGCTGATACACAAGCAAATGGGTTATTTGCATACGGAGAATCAAGTTGTTTGCTTAACTACCAAAAGTTCTGTGAAGCAGTTTATCTCAAATGTTGGACTTGTCCAACACATATATGACTCTCCAGTCCCTTCCAAACAGTACTTTTCAAAAATTAAAATGACTATACAGTCATAAGCACTAATAACATTTCTACTCGCTCACGTGGCGGCGTTTTGCCTTTTCCTTTGATTTAATTAGAGCTGTATTGTTATTACTAAAGTGAATTGTAGGTGACAAAATTTCATAGCGTAGACGCTTCTTAGAATACACGTGTGTATGGCGTAGATTAAAGCTCATGGTCAATTAGAAGATTAGAGCAATAAAGGATTTAGAGACGCAGAGAAAAAAATTTCAGCTACCGGCCTTTGTTTCCCATAGAATTAGATGTTTGGTTACTTTGTATCAGTAGATACACAAAATTTGAAAGATTCAGACTTCGCACGCCATTGTGCGATTCATAGGATTATAAAACTTGCAGTGATGGAATGATTAATTGAAGGATTGCTTTTAATTGAATCTTCTGTTGCTGCATGATTTAGCCCTGTTTGGTAGTACTCTTTGGCGATTAGTCTAACTAACTCCTCAAAATGAATACAGTCATTCATCTCACCATCCGCCTTTCTAGAAGTTCGAATCTTGCACACTGTTATAATCAAAAAGGATGGGTAAAAAATACCCCTCGATCTTTTAAATCTATTAACATGCAGTCGTTTTTTATTTTGTCTCAGTCATCTTCTTGTGGCATTAGGTTCAGTATGCAGATTGCACATATGCGTTTGAAACATATCCTACATCATATGTGTACAGCGCGACACCCGACACGTGACAATGGTCTCTGCAATTGCTGATAAATCAGGTAAAGGTTGGGCAATGATGACTCCTGGTTCAAATGATCATTTTTCACTTTAATCTTTAAATCACTTTAAAGTGTTAATATTTCTAAAGGCACACACCCGGCTTCCTTCATCGTCCTCCAGATTGACACAATTCTTTTAACCACGCACTCGGCTTTCATGCACAAAATGCTTTCAACAGCTTGGGCTAGTTACACCACATTAGGATTGTCATTCCTGCCAAACCGTGATTGAAACGTTCCAAAAAAGCTCAACTTTGTCTTGTAATGTCTTATAAGTTTGGCGATACCTTAATAGTGTTTAGTATTTCTACTGTAAGGATTTTCTGCAACACAAGTGCATGAAAGTATGGATAAGTCTACCAGTACGCACACGGAAGCTAAAGGATGAAAACGTTAGTGCATTCAAAGATAAATGTTAACAAGACATTATAGATCGTAGAATAAAAACTGAATGTGGATGTGATTTTTCATGTATTGATGATGAGATTATGAGCATCCGAAACTTATTTTAGTAAAACTGAGTAAAAGTGCAAGTGCGTCAATTCGTTCTTTCATCTCAAAAATGCCATAATTACCTAATAAATACACAAAGATGATCACTTTCAGAGATAAGCAGAACAACTATATGAACAAAAGTGACAGTAATAATTAACCAGTCGACGGAACAACCCAGGACGGGATGTCGATTGAGTAGAACTTGATTGATTGATTGAATAGGAAATAGATGATATTGATTATAAAAGCAAAGTTGTATTCAACCAAAATGCATGTTTTATGTTGCACTACATATATCGTGGTACTTTAAATCACAGTCGCTCTTCCCAAAACTAAAGTTGAAATTTGCTCGAAAGAATTAATTGCAATCACAAGTCCTTTCACGGCTGTATTCTTCTTACTTTTGATGAGTACGACATCGTTACCTTCCTCATTAACCGTGAGCGTAAGAAGATAATACCTCATCATTGCAAAAAATGAAACTACCTCCGGTATTATTGATGGATGAAGGGAAGCTTTATTGCCCACGCCGAAAAAATTGACGTGCCCCCAACTCAACTTATTGGCAGCTTTTAACCTTTCGTTATCTTGCAATTGTTGAAGGCGGTGAATGTGCACCCATTAAATTTTCTAAAACATAATTAATATGTTCATATTATATTCTATATTATATGCAGTTGATGTCGTATGTTCTCTCACATTAAGTTAGTCGGATAGTTTTTGGGTTAGTACCTGTCCTTTGAAATTTCGAAGTACGCCTTACTTTTAAAACAGATTTTGAAAGTTCCTAAACATATGGCAGACGTCAGGGATAATATGAATATTTATAGGCCGCTCGGATTCCTTTAAGGCAGACTTTAAAGTTCCTAGTAGTTTCATGGCTTCAAAGATGGATGGCATACCATCGAATATCACTGATAAGACCACACTGTTTCTGCTTTTCATTCGCTGTATTGATTGCTTTATCACTGCTGAAAAAACGCTTGATCTTAACCCATTTGTTATTATGTAGCATATTGGCAATTTGTGAGTGCCATAATAACAAGTTGCCAAATGCAAACAGCGCTGCGGTAGCAAGTTTGATTTTTTCACTTTGTTACTGTTCCGCTTATCCACCATAATCAATGTAGCCCCCAAAACTATATCCTTTGTGAATTATTTGTTTCATGACATGTATTTCGCCAGCGCTCAATGCATAGAAAAGTTAGTGTACGGAGATTCTGTGTTCGTTTTTTTCAAATACTCAAATAATAAATGCAAAAAGCCGGGTTCTGCTTTGACATGCGCTGTTCATGACTGGAATGATCTAGTGGATGGCAAACAATTGTTGAAGGTGTCCCGGAGCATTTAATATCCCTTCCCTGAATAGTAGTGAACTCGACATGCAAATTCCTTTATTACCTCAGGGATTGGCTGAGTTTTGTGTAAAGAAATTGCCCGTTTTACCATTTCACAAAGTTCTACTGAAACAAATTTTTCTTCAAGCGTGGTTATCAAAGTGTTGGTGTCGATTTTGTGGCGCTTAGTCTCTTGTTAAGTACCTTGGTCCAGTTTACGTTTTTTGCACTTTCTCTGCTTCATATCTTCTGATTTGCTGCCTTACGCTTCGTCTGGCTTTCCCGTAAATGCAGCTTTTTATCCTTTGGCCTATCTTGCAACTGATGAATAAGTAGGTCACGCTCTTTCAATTGCATGTTCAAGCTTTCAATTTAAATCTTGTTATCTTGGGGTTCCAGGTACACATTTGCAGATGAAACTTTGTAAAGTTGGACTGCTCTTTGTCATATGGATATAACACTTATTTTTTTCTACGTGTACGCTCGAACTAACTATTCGCAAAAATTGATTCGGTACATACCTTTATGCTCAAGATCCACTCTACATTAATAAGCGTAGGAAATCCATTATCACGAACTCGTGTTTTCCCTATAACCTCAAAGTGACTGCCACAAACATAGACGTTTACTAGTTGCTTCCACATCAATTTAACATTTACCAGCGACACAAGTTTGACCCAGGAAGAAGCAGTCTTTTCGTTTCGTGAAAGCCTACATTATAATGCATTAAAAGGTCTTTAACGTTTCTCCTAAAGACAGCAAATTCTATAATTGTTCAATATGTTTAAATACAGATTGATACAGGATCGGTGGAAGTGCAGTCCAACACGGCGCACGTTTTTCCCGTTTTTACATTTACCAAAACGAAGCTGAATCGAACACCAGAAAAGATTCAAAGCGACGACGATTTGTTATGCTTCATATTTTGTCAAGATTTATTGAAGTGAAGCAACTTTTCAGTAAAATTTTACCTTTTCAAGTGCCAAGGAGATAAATTACTTGCTTCAGTCACTACCTTTCTCTGCGTCTCTAGTACCCTTTATTTCTCTAATATTAGAAGTGATAATCTTTATTCATACTTCAAGCAAAAATACAAAAGAGTTGTTTTCGTGTATTTCTTAAATAAATTTACATTTTCTTTGACAAATATTTAATTTTGGTTATTTCATTTTATTTCGTGTTATACTGAAAGCGGTTAACTGGTTACTGGCTACTATATGCTTATTACAGAAATGTCCCTATCCGGCGTTTTGTCTAAATTACACTATCAGCTTAAAAACAGATTTCCGATACATTGAGGCTAAATTACACAAAGCACATGTTGCAAAGGTTGCATTCACGGTTTTTCCAAAACCGCTATTAATAAACGGTCGTGAAAACTTACCACCAAATCTGTGATGTTTTACTATAAAATGTTTACAACTGTATATCATCCTATCAGCTAATTGTGCAAACCGATAGATTTCATTTCTCTCAGTGCATTTTATTCTGCTGAAATGCATGTTTTGCTTAAATGGACTAGTAATTAGAAGAATTATTGTCCTGTATTTGGTATTATTAAGTAGCGAAAGTTACTTATTAATTTGGCGCAAGCTGTCCGTCTGTCCGTCCGCCTGTCCGTCTGTTCGTGCGATATTTTCGTAACCGTTTTAACCGAGTTTAAAGAAACTTGGCACAGACATGTGTACCCTTAATGCAACGACGTGTAATCAGGTCAATACGTTAACGAAGTCAAACGTTAAGAGGTCATAAGTCACGTTAGTTATCTCACTACTATAACAAAGTTAGGATACTACATATTACGCTTTTTATATAAAACCAGCACAGAACTATGTTTTTAACTTTTTAACTTAAGTTCCCCACGCCTTTCGTTGCTGAAGAATACTACATTTACCGTTTCAATGTTATTGAGGCCAGGAAACTATAAACTATTACGTTAACTTTTTAAAAGTTACCAACGTCTTTCGTTAGTCAAGAATACTACATTTAACGTTTCAACTTTATTGATGGCAGCTATTACTTTAACGTCTTTGAAGTTACCAACATCTTTCGTTGGTTAAGAAAACTGCATTTTACGGTTCAATTTTATGTCTGGCTTCAACTTTTTTTAATTATCGGTGTCTTTTTTTGGCGTAACACACTACATTTTATGTTTTAATTTTATGACTGGCAAGGAACTATTGCTTCAACTATTTTGAGTTATCGATATTTTGTTTTCAAAAATACTTCATTTTACGATTTATATTTATGTCTGGCATTGCTTCTGCTTTCGCTACTTTGCTACATGTGGCCATGTTGCCTGCTTTTTAAACGTAAACATAAAATTGCGAGACAATGTAGATGTATAAAGCTTTTATTCTGCTACTAGAGTATTTTTGTGGTAGTGACATTGTACATTGTCACATTCAGCAGCAATCTTGTTTACTGATGTGAACCATCTATCTGGCATTATGTAGGTTCTAGTATTACCACGGTTACGGTTTCAGTTAAAACCGAAAACCGGTTTTGGTTACAAATAAAAAACCGAAACCGAGTCCGGTTACGGTTTCGGTTAAAAACCGTAACCGAACCGAAATTCGGTTTCGGTTACCTTAGTCAACTGTCCCTATATTATATTTAATGTTCGCCGACTCTATCCAAACTTGGAGCATGAATTTCTTGTTCATAAATAATGAAAAAATAACATTTAACTTATTAAAACGCAAAAAGGGTACTAAGCCAATTTACTAAATGACTTCATGCAAAAATTTATGTCCAGTGTGGGAATCGATCCCGCGACCTCTAGCCCAGAGTTCAACACGCAAGCGGTTAAGCCACGGTGGATGAGGTTGAGCAACGAGGTAGAGAAGCTGGTTGTAAACAATGAATGTGAGCCTGCACGTACTACGTACGGTGCACGGCACATCATTCTTCATAAAGTAGCTTATGGAAGGAAACCGAATCATAACCGAAACCGACGGTTTTTCAGTGTTCGGTTTTAAATGTAACCGAACCGAAACCGTAACCGAATTAAAAACCGAACCAAAACCGCCGGTTAACCGAAATAACCGAAACCGCGACGATCCTAGTAGGTTCACACAAAATTTTTAAAGTTTGTTATTTGAGTTTAAAAGCGGCTTTTATGAAAGAATGTTATTTGATACGTGTGACGTTAGTCTAATATTAGGTAGCGTGAATTAGCTAACGCACTTGAAATAAACGTTAATTGCACGTAGGAAGTTACAATATTATAAGATAAGTCTTTGTTCAAAGTTACTACTTGCTAGTTGACAAAGTTGAGAGTGACCATGGAATGAGAATAGAGTCTAATGAGAAGTGACTGGGTGTAGGCCAGTCCGACAGCAATGAGATGAAACATGTGGGGTTGTTTGAAAACCCTGGCGTAGTCGCGTGTTACCCACACAATACGTTTAGTAATTTTATGTAAATAAAATAAAACTTAATATAATAATAATAATAAATAATAAAATGTAAGAGCTGTTTTGCGTTGCAAAAAAGCTGCACGTGAGCTCTCTTGCACTTTGTACTTTTTCATATTCCATTTTTTATTACATTTAAAAGCGATTGTAAAAGTGAAAAGGACATATTTGGTTTTTATGATTTCAGTTTTTTCTCAGTTCTACTCACGTTAAATATATTATACTCCTTCTACATAAGTCGCTTTCTTGAGAAGTAGCATCCATAAAAGATATATTCACAGGTAGACGTATAAACTAATCAGTTATACAGCACAATACGCGGCTAGTAACATGTATAAGATTTGTGCTCAGATTGTGCATTGGACTCAGTTGCCTCTCTGCGGTGAAAGCAGACTGTCGCAGGTTGCAGCATTTGCCAACATTCTTTAGTATGTAAAAACTAGACACAAGTAACAAGCTGTATTTGTGAAGTGATACATGCATACTTTCTATTACACTACATTACTTGAGTTACTGAGTGTTACAAATTTATTTTTTGAGTTGCACTAAACACCTATTTCCCCGTTCGTTAACTGTATTCTATCACTATCACTATCTATCACTGTATTTTTCAACGAGAAAAAAAATCCAAACAACTTTGTTCCGGTTTCAAAGTGTTCTGCTTTTGATAGATATTGCAATCTGTGTTTTGATTGTCGTTGAAGTGTATATTAATACTATACTATTATTTGAAAATTATTTGGAGTATACCATCATCAGAAAAAGCAGATGATTCGGCAATGAATAGGTTTGCAGATTGGTAAGCAAATTTACAAAGAGGCTCAAGCGATAAGTATTCAGAACTTGGCCAAGCGATTTCTCAGGAGCTCAGGCTTAAACACGGTCCGGACCTTTTCTGGACAGTAAATTGAATATCGCTGATTCAGAAAAACGCAACAGGAAGTGTGTTTAGGCCTAAGCGTCTTATAAAAATGCATGGTTACGACCATGTTGCGTGGTGCATTTAACGAGATGTAAGCATGTTGCTTGGAAAAAATGCTTCACCCATGCACTTGAGTGCTTTCAAAACACTGCTTTGCTTCAGCATCAGCACTCAACATTTGCATATTTTATTAAGTATCGCTAAAGATACTTGATAATATTGTGTTCCGTCCGTCCGTGAGTATGCGTTTTACTCAGTAACGACTGAACCGTTTACAACCAAACTTGGTATACAGATAGTACATGACCTCAGCCACAACCTTATTGAATTTCAGGTCAATAGGTCAACTCTTGGTCAGAGCAATTTCAAAACTTTTTGCAATAGAACCTATAGCATGCGACACATGATTTTAGGTCAGTCTTAGACCAGAATAACGAAGTCACAACTAGTTTGTTAAAATTCGTGCATTAAGGCCCTGATTCAGGAACTTAACTTCCAGATACAGCAGTTTTACAGCCAAACGTGGTGTACAGATACTATAGCACCTTAGCCACAACCCAATTGATTTCAGGTCAATAGGTCAACTCTAGGTCAGAGGTCACAGCGATTTCAAAACAATTAATTTTAGAACCTATAGCATGCGACACAAGATTTTAGGTTACTCCATTTGTTAAAGATCAGGTTTCGAAGGCTCCGTTGTTAAAATCCAAGATTTAACTCTCCATTTGTTGAAATTCTGATTTTAAATTCCCGTTTGATAAAATGCAGGCTTTCAGGACTCCATTTGTCAAAGATCATATATCGAAGGCCCCGCTTGTTAAAATTCAAGTTTCGAAGGCCCCGTTTGTTCAAATTCAGATTTTTAACTCTCCATTTGTTAAAATTCAATTTTGGAATCCACGTTTGTTAAAATTCAGGCTTTTAGGACTCCATTTGTTAAAGATCAGGTTTCGAAGGCCCCGTTTGTTAAAATTCTGATTTTAAATCCCCGTTTGATAAAATGCAGGCTTTCAGGACTCCATTTGTCAAAGATCAGATTTCGAAGGCCCCGTTTGTTAAGATTCTGATTTTAACAACAAAAAACAAGACTAAAAATGCAGATTTTTTAGGGACGAGAAATACATGTCTGTAAATTATTGCGTTCTTCAATTTTTTCGTACCATACTGATAAGTTTTAGTTTCTAATTATTGCACATCTAGCCAGAAATTATTCATTTAGGTTCTAATATGCAACCAAAAAAGAAAAATGAAACTAAAATGACGTGCTTGGAAATTTTAGAAGGCGGGTGGAATAAATGACTTAGCATAATAAAGGGTGTCTAAAAAGTAAAGCGACAAATTCTGGTTTGATTGGAAACGTTGCACTTGTAATTTCAAATGGAGACATGATATATTCCCATGATACATCAGACCCTAATAATGAAGTACAGAAAAAATTATCTCGATATAATCTTTTCATATAAGCTCACACGAGTTATTGGCGTTAGGTGGCGCCACGTATAATATTTCCAGGTATCGATGTTTATACAGAAAATTGTTGGGCAAATTTTCCAGAGAATTTGTGTAATTAAATAAATTCAAAGGTCGTATTTAGAATTCATTTCTCTACAAAACCAGATAAAATTATTATCCGTTCTGCTTAGTTATTGATACAGGTACCGTGTTTTTAAATTTTGTCTGTGTACAGCTAGTTCGTTTAAACATTGGCTATTCATCAACTATCAAGCATCATCAAAAAAGTTTAGTTTGCTTTGCTGGTTTTGAAAGCTTAGAAAGTGAGCTTTCATTATTGCTAAGACACATACATATTTCATGTGTATACATTGGATATGACCAGCATAAACATTTTACTACAATGGTGACTCCAATATCTTATTCGAAACGGGATTCGAGAAGACTGAAAAAGTCGGTGTACAGAATTTCCATGCCTTAGTAAAACAAATGTCAAATGATAGCTCATTTAAATGCGCATACTTTAGTGAGTATTACATACTGCAATTAATGCTTCCTGAAAATACGTTATGATATGAATTGAAGAACAGTTTAAAAAAGTCATACTTTGAAATCCCCGGATAACTGCGAAAACGTATTACCGTATTTAAGTGTAAGTTTTTACTTACTGGTAAGAGGAGTACATGGGGTAACTTTTATGATAAACTACATACTTTATTGTATCTAAGAACAGCCATTTTCAATCAAAAAATTTAACTTTAGTGGTTGGTTCTGGGAAGAAGATGAATTTTCTCGCTTTACTAATTGGACACCCTTTATGGTTGGTTAGTAGTAGTAGGATATAGTACCGTAGGATATATGTATATATAATACTATGTATGATCAAGTTAATACTATATAAAACTAATAACGAATACATATGTGGTGTAGGAACTACATCAAGAAATAAGTGTTCATGCGACTTTAGGCATATTCCAGGCACGTGAAAGTTCACGTTACTAAAAATGTCCTTATTTTGGCACTTTTTGCCTGTTTCAACCTTGACTTCTTGTCTGCTCTCAAAGGCGTGCATTTTTACTTTTAGTAATAACCTTGTATGCATAAATAAAAGGATTGGAGGCTTTCTGGAATCACTCAAGTGTAGATTGTAACTTTTGTAGCCTTTGAAGTGTTAATTGAGTCAAGTACGTGCCTTTTGAATATAAGCGGATTTGAAAATGCATGTTTTCTTTGAAAAATTTTTGTTTTCACCTCAAAACCCATAATTATCTACAAAAATTAAACCCAACCACGAATATCGACGTGTCTCCTTTTTTTTCGCGTACACCTTGCTAGCCTGCATATCGCATTCATACCATGCACAACTCATGCACACATCTACATAATATTATGCATGTTGGTAACCTTCTTAGGCGGTAAAATTTAATCAGGCAATTTTGCAGGCAATCACAAAAATATACCGCAAACCGAATAAAGTGGTTTGACATCAGAGAAATTACTGCGACTGCTTTTACAGAAACAGAAAATGGCTATATCGTGTGGCTAAGAACATATAAAAGTTTTTAAATACTTTCAGGTTGTTGCAAGCAGGTTTCCTTGTTGACAATGTCTACCCCAATTGTTTGCGTTTTTGGTTTTCCGGCCAACTCATTATAACTCGTCGTATTTTATATGGACTCCAAATATCGTCGTCAATCCGCGTCTTATTACCTCTCCGCTTTGGCAATAAGCGATACTGCATTTCTCCAAAACTTGTTTGCAGTCTGGTGGGACAACATGTATGGTGGAGTGATCAATTCAAAATTAATGTGCCCACTTGTCATGTACCTGGGACAAGTAGCTTGCTTTATAAGCGTCTACCTGATTGTCGCGGTTCCTCTCGAGCGCTATGTTGTCATTCATTACCAGTTGTCCAGAGCCAACACAAGCACACCATCAAAAGCTAAAAAGAGAATTATTGGAATTGTTGCTTTGGCATTAACACTGTTCTGAGACTGAGACTCAAATCAATCCTGTAGACTGTGATTCAGAATATCAACAAAATGGAACGCACAAAACTTATGCATATATGCACTACAAAACATCTTGGAGCCTAAATAGCCAGAATGGAAGCGGCATTTTCTGAAGATGAAACGGACACTAAGGTAGAAGATGTGGTTGGTGTTACATCAAATTATTTGAACCTTTTCTCTGTTGAGGCAGGCTTCAACAGAGAAAAGGTAGAGCATGGAATATTACTTCCGGAAAACACTGAAGTTGATGACAGTTGACGGAATAAAACGGAATTGAGAAAACTCGGCGTCTATACCACTAATCAGCACAACTCCGTATTAATGACTTCTCAGCAAGAAGAGAAAATACGTTGGGGAAATCCAAGAACTTGCTTGTGGAAAAGAAAGCAGTACTTTGAAAGGAAATATGGTCAGAAATAAAAGCAGTAACGATATATACAAAAGATATATTGATGAGTATTTGTTGAAGCTAAAATTATTGAAATGATGACTGAAGTGTAAAACTTTTTATATTTTGTTTCCTATCCTCTAATTATTTCTAGAATATATGACGCAGTGTTTTGATCCAAGTATAATTGCAATTTCTTTCGGGTACACTGATTTCAAGAAAGTTTTCAAATGGAACTTCTGTCAACTTATATCTTGGGGCTGAACAAAATCCCTTAGAAAAAATATATCCATGGATGAATTACGTGACTATGATGCATATGAAGAAAACCATTCGGTATATATTTGCTCCGTGCCAAAACACTCTTACAAAATTTCTGAAGTTGCCAACTATCTAGACATGGCTATCACATTGGCTATACCATTTATCCTTATTACTTTTGTTAATGGAAGTATTGCATTAGCAATGTGGAAGGTACGGGATGAACGGGTCAAAATTGTGGCAGCACCTTCACCATCAACAAGTACAGTAGCAGGGAAATATTTGGCTGTAAAACATGGGAAGCCATTACAAGCAGGGAAGAAAGGAGTAAGCGCGTTCCCACTGTTACCACGTAGAAGTAAAGAAACAGAGAGAAACAATAGCGGTGAAAGCACTTGTAGCAGCAACAATAGCATTATTAGAGAAATTGAAGCGTTTGAAGAACGGAAGTCAGAAAAAGAAACAGGTCAAGCAATTGAACGTGATTGCATTTCTCACGATGAAAACAACGCGTTTGGTAATAGTAATTAAATATTTATTTCAGCCTTAAAGAGTTTTACATACAAATTGATATAAACATACATTTTATAATTTTAACTATTAATGCAAGCTACCAAAAGGAATTTGGAACAAAAAATCAGCAATGCAAGCAGCATATCTGCTCTATCAAATTGTGCTCATAAAGCAACAAGTCGACAGAAGCGCCAAAATACTACAGAAGTCAGAGTAACATAATTGCTGTTGTTTGTATCCACGGTATTTCTAGTACTCAATCATCCACTTCATGTCATTCGATGCGCACAATTTATGCAGGTAACCTGGAGAAAGCTTAAAACAACATTTGTAAGAAATGTTATTAGTACGAAGTTATTTAACTTTAACATTACAATATCAACTGTTGGTGTTTTGTTTGAAAGTAACAATAGATTGCCACGCGCCGTAAATAAATATTTTTGTGAATTGCTTGAAAGAAATTATAGGAAAATGCCGGTGCATGTGCTCATTTCCCAACGTTTTATATCAATTTCTAAAGCATGATCGATTTAAAAGTTTGATAAACTTTTTGCTTTTTCTAGTCGGTCACCAACTCAAAGGAAGAACAAAATATCCTTTTATTTCTGCAACCATGGGCAAATCCTCTGTTCAATACCAACTTTGCTGTCAACGTTTTTCTATATTGGGCCAGTGGAAGTCACTTTCGCCAATCTCTAAGGAAAATAACTGCTCGTGTATTACAGAACTGGAATTATCAATGAGAATCTTCACTAACTACTGCACAGGTTGGCTTCCGTAATACAATACTACAGGTCTTTGAAGAAAGGTGTACATTCAGAAGAGCTAGCGAGACACGAAAAAAAACAACAGAACCGTCAACAAGCAGCTTTAGCTTCAGAACTGTTTTTGTAAAAAAGCAAACAACAAGAATGTATGGAATTGCAAGATATGAGTGCTCAAGTATAAAATAATTACAACGCGTGTAGTATTAACCCTGAATAGAAAATAGTAGAATTCCTAAAAAGTATAAAACGGGAGGTGTTCAGTGTTAAAGTAAAACAAACTTTTTCTTTTGCAGGTGCAACTCAAACTCGTTATTTTTGATTAATGTGAATTGGTTTTCGTTTTGAGTTGCACCTAATCAGTGGAAACAAAATGTTTTGAAAATATATAAAATTAAAATACTCAAATTAGCAAAGCAGTTATTAATTAATTACGTTCAATCATCCACATTAAATAAAGCTATTTATTTACAAAACATGTTGTAACGCGTACACGGTCAATTCCTTAAGGTATTTAAAGTAAGTAAGTGTTATAAAGCAATTCGAAATTTTTACCATAATATATGGTTGCTAACCAGAACGAGTCACACAAACTTAAATTTATATACGTTGTTCTAGAAAGCGATTACAAACGACTTTCTGTTAAACTCGGTTGAAGCAACACTTGTAATTGAAAGAAATGAATGTTGTATTAGTTTACAACAGCCGCAAAATCAATTCCTTTGAATTTTTATTCTGTTTTCATGTCTTAGGATGTTTGGCTCTGGTGCAGTAAAAAATATTTGAATTATAATTTGAGTTGCTATATAAATATGGGTGCCATCATACAGTGCAGACACATGATATAACAAAAGCTTGCTTGTATGTTTCGCTAAACTTGCTGATGTGATGTTGTATGGGTATTAAACGCATAAACTTTTATTCAAGTTTCCGGTTTTTTTCCTTCCAGACTCTGTAAAACATAAAAACGCACATGTAAAAATGTTTCGGGCAAAGTAAGTATAATATGTTCATTAAAAACATAAAAAATTAATTAAGCAAAATTTTGTGGTTTGGCTAAAACGTTGCTTGTGTTTGCAAAGAAGTTCTACAATGGCATTATTTCTTATACTTCCTGAGCAGCATGAACAAGCCTATTGTCCATTTCTCTGTCCTGTTCATAAATTGTCAGGTTTTATATTTTTGAAAATTTCACATAGTAAAAAATGCACGTAACCGTAAACGGATACATTAATAATACGTAGTCCAAAACGTTTTTTTTTTGTTTGCGCTATTTTAGCGTTTGAAATGCATTTATGCTCCGTTTTACTGTCATTACGCGGCAATAAACAGGACAGCTTTGACAAGGGAAGAGTAAGAGTGACAAAAGCAAGAAAAATTTTATATCTGCTGTGGTGGGAAATCATTCAAGGAGATTTCAACTTATGTAGGTGGAAAGCTGTTATTTACATTAGCGACTCACCACTGGGCTTCTTGTGAGGACTTGCACAAAGCCGAAAGCTAACAAAGGAATTCTTGGAATATTTGCCCTTGTTGCTACTTTTACTTTGAAATATAGGTCAAAACACTGAATCTGTTTGTTGACAACCACAAGGTAAAGTCATTACTGCGTTCTAGAAATTTTTAGGTTATTCAATATCTTGAAAGGTACGAATGAGACTTATTCAAAATAAGACATGATATTATTCCAACATTATTTCATGAAACAAGGACAACAGCAACAGCGCACATTTAAAGGATTTGACAATGTTGCTTCCAATTAAAGTCACATTCGTTACAATTCATGGTATCTTAATTGTAGAAAACAAATTACAAAATTCTAGTTCATTGCTTCTAAGTGCGTTTTCTTGCAGAAAAGCCAAAGCAGCTCGACAACTTGATGACAATATTCAATAAATTGAATGAGTCAGTTTTGAAACTAAGTGACTTATATCGGTAAATAGTACACGCTTAAAAGTTTTTCGATGGAATTTCAGGAAAATTTTAAAATCTCTAAGAATTTCATTCTGTTGGAAAAGCATTTAGCTGATTGAGTAAAGCACAATTTTGCAAAATATGCAAACAAAAATTGTACCGAATGTCGGGTCTTTTTGATACGTCAAGTTTACATTACTGGTCTCATTGCAATTCTAACACAAAAACGTATTCCTAACACGTGACAAATTATCATAGAAAAAAAGGTATATCCATATAGGTACAAATTTTATGCATGATCATTTCGGAATTTACAAACAGCATAGAGTCTAACTCAATATTAAATTTATATTAACCAAAGGCGACTAGTTCAAAACACGCTTTTGAATTGTAACTGTGATACACAACTTCTGTATTCGTTAATACTTAGAACAAACTAACAATCATTAAATCTTCTCAGGCTGGTAAAAAATATAGATCTGTTGGTAGAAAAGTGAGATTCCGAATTCCCTGCTTTATCTGACTTACGGAAAAGTCAACACTACAAAGTCAGTTTTAGTCAAGCAACACAAAAGTGGTTCCAACAACTTGGGGGGAACAAGATGATACAGATGAAAGCGCGGGTGGCTTGACCTTCTAAAATCAAACCAAATCAGAATAATTAGCTGTCCATAAGCCGATACACAAAACGCAAATATGGTTTTTTTCCAGAAATCTCAATCAGTAGATTATTGTAAGTAGTCAGGGAAATGATGACGTCCTTATAATAAAAATTATGACGGCTTAGTAATGTGGGCTCGGCATTACATTTTTGAAAACAGAATGTATCACATTTCTAGTTGTAAGTAATTTTGAAGTATATTTATATTGTACATCTTATAACGATAGTATTTAATACAAGACAACCCTAATTATCAAAATAATAACAGGTCAGTAAAGGAGCTTATGCGTTAAAATATTGTTTTATATTGCTTTTGTTTTGACTTTGCAAATATTCACGCAAATACCATTTTCAATTCTTTGAAGAAAGCTAAGGGGTTTAATAATAATAACCTACCTATTCATTCACTAGCTTATTATAAACTAACTAATCCAACACGAATAAAAATCATGAATTTGTGAAACAGAACAAAAGACTCACATTTTGCAATGTTTTTTTGCAAAAAACTTATTTGGTACATATTTTAAGGCTTTAAAATTAGAATGCGCCACAATATAAAAATAAACTTTCCTACAAATTGCGGTAAGCCTAATATTGACAAAAATTTTATCCCTTTCCTTATAATTGATATTTGGACATAGCATGACGTACTATCTCAAGTTGTTTCAAATCTATGCTTTGTTATGTTTCAGGCAAATGAAAATGGAATGAAACAGAAATTTCTTGCTCCCTACAAGGCACTTAAATATTGCATTATTAAGAAACTGGGAATTGAAAATATTCTGTTACTTTCTTTTCAAACCAAACTTTTTTATACTTTGTATACTTTTTTGTTATTGTTCGTTAAAAGTTTCCTTTTGTATGATTTGATACCACAGACAAAACTAATGTGCTATTAAAGAAGTACATACATACATAGCTCTGGGCTTTGCAAGATGTTGAACTATTTATATATGCAGCTTTTGTTTGCATTAGTTAGATATTATTAGCTCACTGCTTCTGCATCACAATTGATAAATACCTTAGTTACTTTGTCTGTGTGTCCGTAAACTTTCATTTTTACCAAGCAAATAGATTCTAAAACAATCATATAGCCTCCAAATTCTGAAAATTGGCTCCAAACCAAGCAAAAAAGCGATTTTGGACCAATCCAAACAACACGAATGCTAACGTAACCTGTCGTAATCTTAGAAAGCACCTATCACCTTTTTAGGCTAGCAATAGATATTTTACTTTTTTCACGTGTAACTGAATATAGCATTCACGTGGAGTCGTTCTTAAAAGTATCCCAAGCCAAAGGATACAGATAGATGTTGAAATCAGTAAACTGTACGGTTTTTCCTCGAACGCACGAGGAGCAGGAGGAGGTACATCTTTTGCAATTTTTTGTGCACATGCATTAGCGTAAGTTTATAAATAAACAGATGTTCTTGTACAATACGCAATCAATGAAAGAATTCTAATTGGATTACATTCACACACCATAACAAGCAAGCAAACCTACGTACAAGAAGATACTTATTATTTATGTGCATTGAACTATGCATATGCTTTTTGTAATTTTAGAAAACAATATATTATTATTACAATTGGGGTTACAATTCTACTTTTAGACTGCCAAGTACTTTGCAATTTTAATGTCACAAATTGATATTTTGTGAAAACAGACTCACAATGCGTTCATTAAGCAAAACTGTTGCCTTTGTAAACATTTCCATTCATTTTTTAGCAATGAGACACAGTTGGTTTGAAATGTTAGATTTTTGCATAGTGCATAATTGAAAAATACTGCTGCCTCCATGGTTTGATTTGATCAATCTTTTGTTCCTTATTCCCCAAAAATACATTTTGGAAAAGCTTGCTCTTAAATAATGAATAGGTTACAATGGGTCATATTTTGTACTGCAACTCAATTTGTTGTTAAGGAACATGAAATATAATTTGGATTATAAAGCAAATGAGCTAAAAATGCATACTTAAGACTCTTTTTTATTATGTCGTAAGTTAGAAACTACATCCACAGGCATTGCTTTATGCGTATTTGCAGTTTATTTAACGTAG
Source organism: Entomobrya proxima (assembly GCA_029691765.1). NCBI lineage: Eukaryota > Metazoa > Arthropoda > Collembola > Entomobryomorpha > Entomobryidae > Entomobrya > Entomobrya proxima. Next base: position 41,689,398 of record CM056170.1, read on the forward strand.
ACGAAGTAGATGGGAAGACTTCGTTCAACGTAAAAAAAGTTTTGTAAGGTCTTGCAAAAGGCACATGAGTTTTCGGTTAGTACAAGGCACAGTAACAAGCATTATTAAAAATGCAGTCGAACGCCGCCTTGAATATTACAAGAAATTGGGAAAGCAGCAATGCATTGATTGTGACCTTTATCAAGTACGACAATACGACACCTTGAATTATTCAAATATGGTCCCATAAGACGCAAATTCTTTTCAAATTCAGTCGTTGCAAGACTCACAGACTTGGTGCATAATTAGAAGTAAATTTTACATCACATAAATGTGACGCAATACCGTTGGGATGACCAAAAGTCTCCGGAACTCAATCTGTATGCTTTACGTTCTTTGGCGTGCCTAAATTGCTTAAAACGGTTTATAAAAAAGTTTTATAAATTTGGCTTGTATGCTTTATACCTATAACAACGGTACTTCTAAAACTGCGTTGTAATATTTTTTGTTCATTTAATTGGTTTTACTTAATTTGTTTTTTTTTGTGAAACAGCGAGCTTTCCACAATTCATTTTTACAGTCAAGAGTCAGTTATAGTTCTGCGTTATTGATAGCAATAATGCCTAGTAAAAATAGTGCAAGCAAGTGTTGTGCTCGCTGCACGCTTGGAGCTCAGTTTTCATCCTGTAGTGAAAGCATATACGGTTCTGTTTTTCGAGTCCGCTTGCTTTTGCGTATAAACTTTGTATCCTAAAGTCATATTTTCTCTACCACGAAACCGCACACTGATACCACTTTGTATTTAAGCCCAACGAATTAAAATATTGCTGTAAAAATACTATAAAATATTAAAATATATATATAACTGAATAATTTGTACCTGTTTTTTTTACATTTCTAGTTTAGGCTGGAATTTCCGCAAAAAGTTTTTCTGGAATGTTTTTTTGTTTGATGTTTTCATCTGGTTATAATCCTATATTATAATTTCCTCTCGGTATTTCGGGGAAAATGGACAAAATGTCTCTGGTCAATGCTTAACCCCAGATTAAATTTCTCCATGCTTAACCCCATGTTAATTTCCTGCATGCTTAACCCCATGTTAATTTCCTGCATGCTTAACCCCATGTTGATTTCCTGCATGCTTAACCCCATGTTAATTTCCTGCATGCTTAACCCCATGTTAATTTCCTGCATGCCTAACCCCATGTAAATTCCCTGCATGCTTAACCCCATGTTAATTCCCTCCATGCTTAACCCCATGTTAATTCCTTCCATGCTTAACCCCATGTTAATTTCCTGCATGCTTAACCCCATGTTGGTTTCCTGCATGCTTAACCCCATGTTAATTTCCTGCATGCTTAACCCCATGTTAATTTCCTGCATGCTTAACCCCATGTTAATTTCCTGCATGCTTAACCCCATGTTAATTTCCTGCATGCTTAACCCCATGTTGATTTCCTGCATGCTTAACCCCATGTTAATTTCCTGCATGCTTAACCCCATGTTAATTTCCTGCATGCCTAACCCCATGTAAATTCCCTGCATGCTTAACCCCATGTTAATTCCCTCCATGCTTAACCCCATGTTAATTCCTTCCATGCTTAACCCCATGTTAATTTCCTGCATGCTTAACCCCATGTTGATTTCCTGCATGCTTAACCCCATGTTAATTTCCTGCATGCTTAACCCCATGTTAATTTCCTGCATGCTTAACCCCATGTAAATTCCCTGCATGCTTAACCCCATGTTAATTCCCTCCATGCTTAACCCCATGTTAATTCCTTCCATGCTTAACCCCATGTTAATTCCCAGCATGCTTAACCCCATGCTAATTCCCTGCATGCTTAACCCCATGCTAATTCCCTGCATGCTTAACCCCATGCTAATTCCTTCCATGCTCAACCCCATGTTAAATCCCTGCATGCCTAACCCACTGTCAAATCCCTCCATGCTTAACCCCATGTTAATTCCCTGCATGCTTAACCCCATGTTAATTCCGTCCATGCTTAACCCCATGTTAATTCCTTCCATGCTTAACCCCATGTAAATTCCCTGCATGCTTAACCCCATGTAAATTTCTCTCCATGCTTAACCCCATGTTAATTCCGTACACGCTTAACCCTATGCTAATTCCCTCCATGCTTAACCCCATAGAAATACTGCCCATGCCATAGAGGTACTATTATAATATCTAGAGGAAGCATTGCCCATAAGAAGCCTGAATCAACAAACTTTTGCATTTTTATTATTTTGGAGCGCGCTGGGAAATTATTGACTTGACTACCTGAATGGAGCTACAACAGTACATCAAAATGACTAACAAAGCAAGCATTCACTGACAAACATTTTTCGTGACTTTTGACACAAATAATGCTACAAACCATCCTAACACGACACGATTTTTAAATTATAAGCCTTCACAATTTGTTAACTATGAAAATTCCTATTAGTACACAAGACCTATGCAACATGAAAAACTCAGACCCTTGTGAAGAGTGATAATTGATTGATAATTGGAAACTTTTACGATAACTAACCGGACTTACTGAACATGAACAAAGTGACTGAAAATGTAACTCCAGACTCTTTATCGTTGTACATGATATTACGTTTGCATAGATAATGCTTCTGATCTGATAGCTACGTTCTTTTGCGATCTGGTATGGACTTCAAGAATTTTGCAAACCTTAACTACCTACTTGAATGATGGTTCGAGCAATCCAATATTGTTTTTAGTATTCCCAAATAGAAATTCTTGTTAATTAACATAAAACGGTCTTCATTTGACAAGCGAGTTATATTTTGTAAAGCAATAGTCTCAATGAAAAGTCAGATGATTTGCACTCGGAGCTCTATTTTAGGTAGTTGATAGAAACAATTTCCCACGCGCATCAAAATAAACAAGTACGCAGTGCTCATCATTTTTTGTCAAAGGGCTAGGCCCTGGCCCATACTAATCCAATATAAATACTGCCCACTCACCCACATAGAAATCACCCATGCTTAACCACATGTAGAAACTGTCCATGCTTTATCCCATTTTAAATATCTCCATGCTTAACCTCATGTTAGTTTTATCCATGGTTAACCACATGTAAAGTAATTTCACTCTATATTTAAGCTTAACACCATGTAAAGTCTCTCCTTGCTTCACCCCATGTTGGGTTTTTCCGTAAAAATCCAACGGCAATGTTTATCATTACTTAACCTCATACAAATCACGCAAATTTAAAGATGTTCATGGATGACAATGCTTAACCATATACATCTTATCGTAACTACTAACGTAAATACTGCAAACCAGCAAATAGCTTTTAACTAGGGCAAGGCAGCAGCCTGCATTCGCATATTAGGTGAATGAGACAATGCAACATTTATATATTAAAATATGCTTTCAACTGGGCAATAGCGGTAATTATTAAAGCAACATTTTATGGCTGACAAACAAAAGAAAATCCGCGGCGCGCTTTCAAGAAAGCAAAATAGGCATAGCGACGAAACTGCAGTGTTTATGAATATTTGTCCTATTATACATCAAAATGCTTAATTCACAACAAACTACCGTGCTAAATGCCGAACACAGACTATTATGCAAAATCTCAAATTCAACACAAGATGCTTTATCCGAATGTCTAACAACGGATAACAAGCACGTGCTGGTAAAATTTGTGTAAGGTTGAACGCCTTGTCACGGGTGACTTTCGAATAACCGGCCCGCCGGCTCTCGTTATAATCTTCTATTATAATTTCCTCTCGGTATTTCGGGAAAAACGCACAAAATGTCCCGGGTTTGCATGCTTAACCCCATACAAAAACTACCCATGCTTAACCCCATGTAAAATTTGTCCATGCTTAACCGCATGTAAAATTTGTCCATGCTTAACCCTATGTAAAATTTGTTCATGCTTAACCACAAATTAATTCTCTCCATGATTATCCCATATTGCATTTGCCCGTGCTTGATCCGTGTTTGAGCAAAATATTCAATAAAGTTTCACGCTAAATCCAATCATAATTTTACTCAATACTATTACTTAGTACTACATTGTTACACGCAATGCTTAACCCCACATTAGCTACACGCAATGCTTAACCCCACATTAGCTACACGCAATGCTTAACCATATGTTAATACCCTCCAGGCCTAACCCCATGTACAATGTGTCCAAAAGGCTATCCCCATGTTATTTTCCTCCATGGCTAACCCCACACAAATTCCCTTTATGCTGACCACAATACAAATTCCCTTAATCTTAATTTCGTATTAAATTTGTCTATGATTAATCCCATATTACAATTGTCCATGCCAAATCCGGAGCAAAATATTTAAAGCGTCACGCTATACCCAATCATAATTTTACTCAATACTATTACTTAGTACTACTTTAGCTACACGCAATGCTTAACCCTACATTAGCTACACGCAACGCAAAATTCTCCGTTAGCTACGCGCAATGCTTAGCCCCACATTACCCACACGCAATACTAAACCCCACATTAGCTGCACGCAATAAAAAAACCAACTCCAGATTAACTCAAAGTTAGCTACACCCAATGCCTAACTCCATAATAACTACACGCAATAACATTTTCTTATATTTTCAAAATGCAGTGTTTATCCCATAGTTCCTACGCGGAATGTTTAATCCCATATTGGCTACACGCAATGCATAACTGTTCAATTAGCGGGCGATTTTAAGCAGACCGGGCCACCGGCTCTCGTTTACATGTAGCGTTAATTACAGTCGTTTTATGGCTATTGTGTAAGTGTTACTAAAACGGTTGAACGTGAAAATCTGGATACAATCCAATATGGTATCTCTTGAAGAAAGTGAAGACCCCGAGTCGGAAAGTTTGGCGGAAAGGTAAGCAAAATGTTTATAAT
>CM056170.1:41694361-41809652 GCA_029691765.1 Entomobrya proxima
CTTCTTTCTCCTGTGCTGTGTGACACCTCGTTGCATTTCATTTTAAAATCTGCGGTTTTTTACTCATTCAGTATGACGTAGCTTTATACCCTGTACGCCTGTCGGACAGACTCTGTCATTGAGTAACATCTGTCCACTTTCCACTGTCCACTTTTCACTTTGTCCACGTTGTCCACTGTCCATCGAAAAAGTAAGTTGGACGTCCACTTTTGATACTCTGGCTGTTTGCCAATACTATAACCAACTGGGTTAGTAGAGAAGGATATTTCTGTTTCTGTTGAAATGTTCCAAATAGCTTGGCCGTTAGCTTTTTAAAGGTGTGGCGAAAATGACTTCCACTTGCACAGTAAAGAAAAAAGTTAACAGCAAAGTTAGTGTTGAATATTTGCCCAGGGTTGCAGAAAGAGAAAAATTTCCTGTGTTTCGTTTGTGCCTATTATAGACTATAAAAGATCAAACAAGCTAACTTGAAGGGATATTTTTCTAAAATGGATTCATATGAACACGCAAGTTGAAAGCATCCAAAACTCATAAAGCGATTGTGACATGCACATCATTGGGGCTTACCTGCATAAACTGGGCGCACCGAATAACATGTAGTGGAAGATTTAAAACAATAAATATGGTAGAAATAAGTAGCAACAGTTTTGTCACTGGTAGTTCTATTTTGTCGTTTTTGCTGACGTGCAGTAGCATAGATAGGATTCAATGCCGATCGAACTATGCATCCAGTTCCATTGTGTGAAGTACTTTCACCAACTTCCACCTCCATTGTTTCCACTCTTTTATCTACATAAACTATTAAACTATACTGACCACCTGACCAGGAAACCATTCCGACAAGCACTTTCTACTACAATGCAATGTTTGGTTGATCACTCAAACACATTATACTGGCTTGGTGGACAAATGTTTGAAAAGATATACTTGATTTTATAATTTTGGTGCAGACCTTATAGAATTTTTGATAGACTTGAATATGCCCCAAAAAACCAAGAAAGTGACATTTGAATTTGAAACTGTCCAAATTTCATGATTGACATGTCAAAATGTTTCCAATAAAAATTGCAAGAAGGTGTTTTCTCATTTTTTCAATATCCTGTCTACAAAAAAGTTACGTTCAATTTCATAAAATTTTGACACTTTTGGACGAACCCATCATATTGAATAATTTGATTGACATTTTTTATGATGATGTTAAATCAGGGTAACAATCAGTGTTTCTGATAGAGCATTTTAAGGGCTTTTAAAAATGATGTTATCCCAATCATTTACCTGTCTAAAACACTTGCTGATTGACTCTGAATACATGAAAGTTGATACAAGAAAATTTCTTTCCTCACAGTTTTATGCATAGCTTCCTTGTTGGTAAGCATTTTTTACAACAATGTTTTAGGATAGATAGAGCATTAAAAAGTGCCGATGGTCAACCTTTTTGGAGCTTCCAAAAGTCTATTCTTGGCAAGTTACAGCGATTTGAATTCAAAAAATTGGTAAAATTTTCGGATTTTTTTATATATCATTTTCTAAAAAGTTATGGAAGAATGGTCAGAACTATATATTGTCACAGATAGAACCTAATAGCATGAATAATTTATCAAAAAAGTTATAGCCGTCAACACCTTATCGTCATTGAGTAACAGGTAATAATGTCATTTTTTGATGCTCAAAATTCACACCTTTGTAATTCCGCTCCCAGGCAAGTTGGGGTTTTGAAACTTATTGTGAAATATACCGGGCACATGTGTGTCAAATTTATGCAAAAGCTTTGGAATTCCAAGAACTTCTAATTTTTACTGCTCACCATCACTTGGACTTACTCAGTGTCTTCAGTGTAGACATACGATGTCGTTCGTTTGATTGGTACAATTTCTGTTTTGCTTGTTATGTTGAGAACATAGCAGACTAGGATCTAAATACAGGCACGCCAGTACGCAGATTTTTTGCCATGACAACAAAGACAGCTGACAGAAGCACAAAATCACAGAAATTAGGTGTGCCTACTTGCGCTTTAAGCAACGTCGTTCACGTAAAATAATCAAAAAATGGAGTTTTACGTTGTGAAGTGTTGCAAGTTTCCAGTGCAGCAGGCAGACGTCTTGACTAGGCACACTTTGTTTGTTTTTTTCATTCAGTTTTTACACAGAAAAATCTGTGTAATGGCGTGTCTGCATTTAGATCCTAGTCTGCTATGGTTGAGAAGCATGTATTTGATCCTTTGTTGCTATAGAGGTTTCTTTGATCCTCAACCCTTTTCAGCTAAGCGAACCTAAAACAACTCACATAAAGAATTAAATGTACACTCGCATTGTAATAAAGCGAAGACTCACGTAAAGTTCCCACGCTTGCCAAAAATATTTGTCTAATTTACCACAAAACACATATAAAATCTATGCTATGCACAAATTTTTGATATGAAATGTTGAATGTTTCATATGCTATGTTTAATAGAGCAAATATTTATAATTTGTCTGTGAAGATGTTTGATGTAGATGTAAGTTTAGAATAGAAAGAATGCAATCACTAGTAGTAGTAGTAAAAAAGGATCATATTTGCAATCTAGACATAGAGAGTAAAAGCAAAACTCTTTATTCATTCGTCTATTCCCTAGGAGTCAACAGAGCCATGCACAAACCTATAGTACACTTTTGGTCTACCACACCTGCATTTTCCTGCATCCATTAAGTGTAAAATGTATTTCTTCTTCCTTTCCTTCTTAATAGTATAGTTTCAAAAAAAATTGTGAAAGTGATATTTGCTTTTCATGACTGGACGTCTTATCTGAAACAACCATAGGAACAAACTAGAAGTCAGAAAATTAAATTTTTAGAATTTGGATGGAAGCCTAGCAGAGTATGACTATATCACTACATTTAAAACTCAGGAACTTTCAACTCAGTTTATGACGACGAATTGATAATGCGGATGACATTCTTTCTAAGATGAAAAATGATGGCACATTTTTAAGCTTTTAAGATGATTTCATGAAATCCATTCTAATAGAGATTTCACATGTGGTCGAATAATTTAAAATCTACTTCATAATGGAAACAAAACCTATTTAAATTTGCGGCCTTGTAAATTGTAGAGAAGCAAACCAGATCGAGTAAAAAGTAAAGTGTTGAAACTGATTGAGTTAAATTAAATTGGTAATCCGGATTTCAGAAAATTAAAAAGTAGCTCTCAAAGTTTGAAACAGCTTTCTACACATTCAGTAAAGCCATACGTCCCAAAGTGCTCCGTACAAATGTTGCAATCTCGTTTTTACCTTAAGTTCACGTCAATATTTACTGGCTTTATCTCATACTTAGAACAATTTTTGTACTCATGAAATATTTATCGTGAATAATTACATCAAAATACAAGAATACTTACCTACTCTTTCCTTTATCTTGGTACATCAATCTTAATGCGTGATCAAATCCAAATTAAAAAGAAGCGCAAAGTTTACTTACTAAAAAAGAAGCTTATCTAGTTTTGCATTATGATGATCAAAGGTGAATGACATTAGAATTCTTACAGTAAAATAGAAAGTATGTGTATCTCTTTAAAATTTTTAATTAGATGCTTAATGGAATGCCTGAATACACGGAATATTACTATTTATCAGAAAAGTAAGTATTTCGACTCAACTTTTGATTGGTTGGTTGGTATCCTACTTTTCATAATAAATTTGTCTGGAGAATTTGTTTGAAGTATTTTTGCTTCCGCATTTAAACACGAGCACAGAGAAACTCCATTATGTTCTTTGTTGTGATAGGGTAGCATTAAGCAAACAATTTTGTTTTTGTGCGCAACAGCAACAGGTCTGACAATAATAAACAGTTTTAAATATAACAAGAACCTACGTAAATGAGTAACTACCGGAAGCAACTTGCTGAATCATATGAAAAATGATGCCCAAAAACGTTTCAAAAATGCAAAAACAAACGATTCAAAAATTCCAAAACAAACATTTCAAAAATGTCCAGAAAACGTTTCAAAAATGCCCTGAAAATGTGTCAAAAATGCCCTAAGACGTTTCAAAAATGCCCTAAAACGTTTCAGAAATACCCAGAAAAAGTTTCAGAAATACCCAAAAACGTAACTCCATGTCCATTTTTGCAAATTTTTGAAAAGTTGAGCTATGAGCCTGACAATATGTATATGAGACGCTATTGACATAAGCAATCATTCTGCCAAATGTGAGCCAAATCTGTCCTGTAGTTGCTGAGATTTCGTGCGCACAGACAGACAGACAGACACACAAACATGGTGATCGCATTAACTACCACAGCATGCAATGCTTCCGGTAGTTAATAATAATCTTCTGTGTAGTAGTAAGGCATCCCAATATTGTAATTTAAAATCAAATAAGTAGAAGATTGCCTTATTCATAAATACACACAAAAAATAATAGTTTCATCAGTAAAGTCAAGCCTGTTGGCTATGTGTGTTTAATGTAATTTTGTTATGTATTCTATTTTATTGTATATTTTATTCAAGTGTTATCTGCATTCAGACTCTGCAGTCTGATTTTAAATACATAACACCTTATAGGTCATTCAATAATACATTGGAATCGGGTTAACAATCCAGTCGTAATAAGTTTATTTAAAACAAATTTGTCTACAAACATGTGACTACATAAATAAAATTTTTCTTTCATCTATTATAATGTCTTTACAGGCATCTGAGAATATTTCATATGCTGTTTTTAGTTCATCGATTTTTGGTTTATTTAAATTTTTATTTAATTTTTTATAATAATTATTCCAAATATGAGTACTATTCCATTTTAGAGAATTTTTATATAATGTTGTTGGAATACCAGGTGGTATTTTATATCTATTTTAACCCCCATTTTTGACTCCGCTAATTGAGTACCGATCTTTGAATAGTGGGCTGTGGCTTGCTTTAAATGTTAATTTTAGGGTTAAGATTATGTGCCGGTATTTATTTTTTACAGCTAACAATATTTGCAAATTTAATTTAATACCCGCGTTTACTTTGCATAAGCGTATGTACACGTAACGCAAGATCGTAACATCTGCTATTATGACAAAAAACCTACATGTATTTTTATTCAAATTCAAAAAGAGCTTTAGTAGGGGTTCATATATATCTTATAAAGGAATGGTTGAAATGGAGCCTATTGCGCAATTTAATGTTGCTATAGAAACCATAATTCAGTATATGCATCATGCATATAAAGGGTATACATGAAGCAGGAGTGAAAGTCTACTAACCCGGCATACCAAAACTGATTCTACGATATTTATGGAGTTCATGCAAATATTTTATGAGACTAAACTACAGTACAAAAGGGAGATATTTATCCGACGGCGTAGAGAGACACTTTATCTCCCCCATTCCCTTATTTAGCAGACATTCCCATTTTTCTTGTCTGCTAAATCAGCCACCCAATTTAGCCGCGAAAATCACTACTTTAGCAGACAAAAAACTTCTGATTTTTTCCCAAAGTTTTAAAAGCTTGTTTGCATGCAGAGGTAAATATATGCAATCAACTTGAGCATACACGAAAAACCAATAATATCGATATACTTAGTTGGTTTCTGATATGATATCAGTGATATCTGATGATACAGGTACGATAAGGAGCCTTTGAACAGTTTGTAAGTTTCATCAGTAGGACAGTTGTGTCTAGAACGGAATGGTGTAAAATATTACCGAATTAAAACTCATACTGGTGTTAGGCTACGAACACAGCAATACGTTTAAAATGATGTTCTGTATGAAGCATACAAGTACGAAAAACGTATTGTATACTGTACACTATGTTAAAAAAGACTTGAAGATTTAAACAGTGTGACAATGTGGTGCAAAGGGTTTAACAGTGCCCGGGTGCTCTGCTCGTATATTTCACTTAATAAAACATGTTCAGTTATTCAGACAGTTGTGTCAGGTGTAATGATCGGCAATGCCTTAAGTCTATCATTATTGAAACAGTAATAAACTTTTGTAAACTTAGGAAAGCAGACGAGAATGACAATTTATTTTGACTACAGTAATGGTCTGAGTTATGCTGACATCAAAGTCTTGACCACTGGTCAATGACCAGCGTACTCAATTACCCCTTAAAACTGAATTTTACCTTGTTATGGTGCATTTAAATATACTGGGGAGCTGCCCCGGGGGGATCAGGGTGGTTTGGGGTAACCTGGGTACCAGAATATTGCTCTGGTTAATTACCCCTGTGGACTGAATTTCACCTATCTAGCTTAAAGATTTCTGGAGATATTGAAGATGTTGTATTTTTACACTTTTCGTCCCCTAGCGGCTAATGGTAAACAGCTACCGAAAAACGGTTGTCATTTTTGAACTCAGAGGCATCAATTACCTATAAACAGGTGGACTTGTGATTTAAAAATGTTTGACGTTAATTCGGGTGTGGGGGGTATTTCGGGGAAGGGAGGTCTGGGGTGACTTTTTTGTACTCCAGTACCTAGATTTAGTGACCAGAAATCCAATGGTGAAAACCGATTTTGAATATCTGGTCTGGTCTAGGAGGAAATTGCGCTACGGAAGGGCGGAGGAACGGAAGGCTTATACAGATTTGAAGAGTAATATCAGAAAGCATACTGAGGTCTGAAGACCTCGTCTGCTTAATAAAACTCATATCCGAGACTATTAGAGTTGAAATACACTTGTGTTGACAAAATCTCCGCATCTGTATCAAAATAGGATGTCGACATTATAATGCTTAATTTTTAAAAATCCCCGACCTTTGAGATAACAGATGCGTTCAAGTTGATTTCATGCATTTACCTCGGCATGCAAACAAGCTTTTAAAACTTTGGGAAAAAATCAGAAGTTTTTTGTCTGCTAAAGTAGTGATTTTCGCGGCTAAATTGGGTGGCTGATTTAGCCGACAAGAAAAATGGGAATGTCTGCTAAATAAGGGAATGGAGAAGATAAAGTCACTCTCTACGCGGTCGGATAAGATTTTCCTCAGTACAAAATTAGAGACTACCTAAGCAAAATAAGCTAGCATGTATTTTGCATTCTTGCAGTTGCAATTTTTAATATGTTAGAATACTGAAAACGGTTGACAGCAGACCAAGCATGGGCGGAACTTCAGAACACAGGAGTCTAGGAGTCCGGGAGTCCCTGGGGGACTCTAGAAGTCCCGGAGTACCCTCTGAAGTCGGAGCCTCCTTTCAAGTCGGTGTCCCGGAGTACTGGAGTTCCTGAGTCCCCTTGTAAGTCTTGGAGCCACGGAGTCCCTAGAGGACTTCAGGAGTCCCGTCGTCTTGGAGTCCCGGAATCATTAGAGGACTTCAGGAGTCCCGTCGTCTTGGAGCCCCGGAATCCCTAGAGGACTTAACTTAAATAGTCCCAGAGTCCTAGAGGACTTAAGGAGTCCCGGAGTCCCTAGAGGACTTCGGGATTTACAAAACCTTACCCACTTTTGTAGAATGCTCTGTAACGTACAATCCTCAAGTGCTTATTCCATGGAGAATATTCAATCTAAATCATTGGACGTTAACTTAAACAAGCATTTAGCAATCAGCTGTTAACAACTTGTTTTCTTATTCCCCAAATTAAAGATACTTCTCACATCTCACAGTATCGTGGAATACCTAAAACTCCATTTGGATAAGATGTTCTGTAACGCACAATCTGAAGTATTTATCGAGAATTGAAAAATATTTATGCATCAAACACGAAGTTGGATGTGCTTGTGTTGAGTCTTTAGCTATTGTGTGATGCTGATATAAGTATTGCATACCGCTCTGCACTGCTGCTCTATACTGTCCTGCACTGGCATTCAATGCTGCTCTGCACTGTTGTTATGCACTGCTGTTCTATATTGCTTTGCTCTGCACTGTACTGCTCTGCATGTGGGTACCAAAAGTAAGCGCAATGCACTGTGATTCAAAAGTGAGGATTTTGTTCCAATCTAGTCCATGTTAAAAACTCGAATGTAAAGCCACTCAATGAGACTAGTACCAATCGATAGAAGACGATTCGGCCTATAACCCAGAAAAATCGCATGTTGGAGCGTTGCCTTGTTCTCGAGACATACTGTCCTCTCACGAATTAAAAGAAAAGTCTTCGTTAGAAAAACAAGTTGTTGCAATGGGCGTAACCTACGGTTTCAAGAGAAACTACCCAATAAACCATTGGTGATGATCGAGAAAAGCTTCAATTCAAATGACTAGTTCATTACCTAGGTGCAATCAGCACCAAGGTTTATTGGGTTTTCTTTGCAACAACTTGTTTTTCTAACGAGGACTTTTCTTTTAATTCGTGTGAGGACAGTAGAGGATCAAAGATGGGGTCCGTTGGGGTCCGTTGGGACCAAGGGTCCCATTTTCATGAAAATTCATTTTAAAACATTCTAATCTTGTGTGAAATAGACATATATGACACAAAACTAACATCCAAAGTATGTATGTGTGTCTGTTTTAACAAATTTAAACAAATTATTTTACAGTTGGGACCCCTGACCCCGTCGGATTCCACCTTAAAACCTCTATATCTCGAGAACAAGGCAACGCTCCAACATGCGGTTTTTTCTGGGATATAGACTGAATTGTCTTCTATCAAATGGTACTAGTCTCATTGAGTGGCTTTTAATTTAGAGTTTTTAACATGGATTAGGTTGGAACAAGGTAAATCACAGTGCAATGTTGAGCAGAAAAAGGAAGATCGTGCACACGTGCAGTGACCGGAGAGCGAAAGAGTAGAGAGCCTGTTTGTGTGCACAGAACGAATCACAGTCCATGAGCAGAAACTATCCGGATTGTGTTTCAGTAGTGTACCGCACCAGAGCTGGCAGGGAGACCGGACAACCGGTCTCCCGATTTCCCTATGCGGGCTACCGGTCTCCCGCAAAAAGTCGGTCTCCCACAAAAAGTTGGTCAGCATCCCGGTCTACCACAATTTCTTAATGTCTCGGTCTCCCAAAAATTCTTGGTCTCCCGGTTGCCGGGTCTCACACAAAACCTTGGTCTCCCGGTATCCCGGTCTCCCAAAAATTCTTGGTCTCCCGGTTGTCGGGTCTCACACAAAACCTTGGTCTCCCGGTATCCCGGTCTCCCAAAAAATTTGGTCTCCCAGTGGCCCGGTCTCCCGCCCAGGTCTGTACCGCACACAGAGCTTCCGATGGGCTTCAAGAAAGCAGCGCTTAATAATAAAGGATAAGAATCAGTACCTGTCATAAAATGACAAATGCTTTTATATCCGGCACTGACAATACTTATTAGCATAACCAAGTTTAAATATATACGATTCTACGAACGAATATGGGATATTGTGCACTGAACAGAACAATACGCCTACAGGAATATTTTGCGTTTTCCAGGCAACTGAATTCGTTGAAAGTCTGAGAACGTTTTGCGGAAAGTTCATGGAATTTGTTATCCAATTCTTTAAAGTAGCTTTATATTATACCAACGGAAAGAATACTCGTGGAGAAAGCCGTGGTTCTACCTCTTCACATGTTTGAACTTAGACTCATGAGCTAGTATTGCATATCGCCATATTATTTTAATATGTTCTGAATGCATATATTACATCCTCAAAAATGCATAAGAAGCTCAGTTTGAACTAGAGTGTCCTATAACAATACACACCTAAACGTTGTAGCATTTTTTAATTTCGCTTTGTCTGCAGTACAGTTGAATATAACAGATATGTATTTTTTACATCATTGCGTTTCTGACTAAACCAAACTTCATGCTAATTTGTGCAGCTTTCAAATAGCAATATAAGACATGGAGAGAAAAAATGGTACTGTTTTGATAAAAATGGCACCTGGTTTGTTTTCAATGCTTGTCCCATTTTTCCGGGTCTCCCTTCGTCCCTTCAACGGAAAAAGTAGATGGTGTGATGTTACGCACCTGTTTTTTCTAGTATGGAGCAGAACATTTGGCCTGGCGTTGTATCTACTCTCTACAGATCCAAACAAACTTATCAAATTTGCTACTTGACGTCGCTTTTTCAAGTCATGCATTATACATGATGAAACACGTTCTGTGATATAATTTGCAATAAGGCTATAATTTTTAAATGGCAACAGTAGCGTTTCTTTTAAATATGCTTTTCCCCGAAGTCGGTTTAGACTTTTTTAACGAAATATGTGTAGTCTACTAAAGAAGCGAACCATTGAAACCAAAAAAAACTGTCCTTGAATAATTCATTCCGTATCCACACACACGCAAATTTATGTAATTTACATTAGCAAATGTCACAAAGACGGTCTTCTGTACATTACATGTACGCATGTAATAACTGTATTTGTATTCATTTTATCATTATTCTGCTACCTTTATTACTCAAACACTATACGTTGGGCAAATGTTCTTGTCAATGTTCGTGAAAAACCGGAACTCTTTAAGCTGTTGTACTATTTATTTATTTGTAGTTGTCTAAGCAAATGTTCATTTTGTGAGAGACAATAAAGTGAATACATATGTGCGCAACCCATAATAAACTTAGCTGCTTGTACCCTTTTGTAAAAAATTGGTAAGAAATAAAAATAATTCAATTTAAGAGCAAAAATCCCGAGTTGTTGATTGCGTCAGCTAAAACTTATTTGAAAACTATTTGCATGTTTTGATAATTTGTAAAGGCTAAGGCTACGCTAACTCCCGACAGCCATATTTCGAAGTAACGAGAAACGAAATTATTTGTGTTTGGGTCGATAACTAGTGTCAGTCTAATAGTAACATAAAAAAATCAAGTTAAATAAATTAACCGGAAGGAAGTTATAGCCGTTTTAAGTTTAAATGCATTTGAACATTTAGCGGTTTAAAAATGCAATTTCGATGAATTAAAAAATTTGGCTATTTTGGAATAATCATATACAAGTAGAGGAACAATTTGTGACATTAAAAACATTAAAACGTTAATTATTTTTTTTAAATTGCCCTGTTAATTTTAACTGCGATTATCAGAATTCCGCCACCAATGCCTAGCCATATTGTTGCGGTTTCTGGTATTTTGGACATTGCCAATTCTAATGGAGTTCTTATTTTGCTCGGCAGTGGTGGCGGAATGTTCATAATCGCAGTTAAAGTTAAGTGGGCAATTACAAAATAATTAACTTTTTGATGTTTTTACTCGCTTAAATTGTTCCTTTATTTGCATATGATTATTCCAAGATAGCCAAATTTATTCCATCGAAATTGCATTTTTATGCCAATAAATATACTGACAAGTTCATGAAATTCGAATATGATGACTTCGTTTTTTGTCGGGAGTTGGCGTATCCTCCACCATACAGACGCGTAATCTTAGGTGCATGAATTTTTTTAATTTTCGATTTTTGGAAACGTATTTTAAAAACAATATGCGTCCTTGGGGTAATAATAAAATTTTCATGTTTGCATAAAGGCTGCTCAACCTTGAAAATTTTTGTTTCCTAACACTTTGCATTTCTTGTTTATTGCAAAACTCAAGCTTTAAATATTTTTTTTTGCATTTTGTTCAGTTCCAAGGTTCCGAAAGTGTATGCATTTCAGTCTGTGTTCAAAGGACCTATATAGGTCCCTAGAATTCTGAGAGCCTATATAGGTCCCTAGAATTTGTATTTTATATCCATGAGCCTGTATATTTTTGTAATAAATAAATAAATATATTTTGTTCTAGGGACCTAAATAGGTCCTTATGGGGACCCATATAGGTCCCCATAAGGACCTATTTAGGTCCTATATAGGCTCTCAGAATTTCTAGGGACCTATATAGGTCCCTATGAGGACCTATTTAGGTCCCTAATCCTAGGGACCTAAATAGGTCCCTGAACACAGACTGCATTTGTTGAGGAATACTGAATCTTTTGTACATATAGGGGCGTATAATCTAACTTTATGGGGGAGTTTAAACCCGGCTCAGTATTATTCTAATAATGTACATTTATTTTAAACTCAAGTTAATCTCGAAAGATTATTCGAGCAAGTTTTGCTCAAGTTATGCAATACGACACTTTAAACTGAAGTTAATTCAAAACTTACGACCGGTCAGGAGTAATCGTAAGCCAGTTTACACTTGCCTTTAAAAATCGGATTAAATTTAATCTCGCTTAATCTTAATCGCAGAAGTAGCCCTAAATTTACGGAAATCGGATTCATTTTTAGATTAGGCAGGATTAGTTTAAGCCCGGATTAAGGGAAAAGTTACGTTATACGCCTCATAGATTGCAGAAAAATGTACAAACGTTTTCTAAGTCGCTAATACGTAGCTAAAAAAGCTTGAATAATATGCAGGTTATTTTTCTTGGCTAAGCAACAAATTAGGCTTTTTAAGAGCTTAATAAGATATGCACATCACTATCAATATGACACACAATTCTAAGAACACACCTGCACTACGTAAATTAAAGCTTTCTGTCTAATTTTCAGTAAGCCTAAGGATTGTTCTATACTCATACTACAAGCATCTCACACTTCATAAATGATTGTCTGATGCATCAAGGATGTTTTTATTTATACAGATGCATTTTTGTGTGAAAAAGAGTTCATCAGATTTTTGGTATTTTGTTTCTGTTACATACGCAAATTTTGAGACTAGAATAAAACACTTAACCTAGAAATGCTTGGTGAAAAACAATTCACTTTCTATATTTTTATTACAGAAATGCCTGAATCCAATTTTATACATAAATTTCAATTCCAGCTAAAAACAGGTTGTTTACAAAAGCATTTCCTTGAATCACAGACAAACATTTTCATGTACAAATATAGACAGAAACTACGCAACGTAGAAATTGCAGAAGTTGTATATACGGTTTTTCAAAGTGGGTTTACTGGTATGGTGGTAAAAGCTCATTACCACTAGGACTTCATTGGAGGTTCAGCACAATTTCAATTTGTCGAGTTCTTTACAACCGTTTATAATCCTGTCTGGAAATTGTGCATACGTATTGATTTCTACGTAGAACAGCGGATTACACATAAATGCATATATTGCTTTAGGGTTGGTAATTAAAATAATTAATAGAATGGTGAAAGAATATTGAAATAATGTAAAACTATAATATTATTTATCTATGTAAAACTAGAGAAAATTGTACAAGAATATTATATGAAACGATTAACAAGAGCTGCTTTACCTTGCGAAATTTGCCACTAGAACTTTTGTATATTTTGTCCATTTTTGACACAATACAAAAATTTCCTTATTGCATGTTAAAGGGATAAAACAAAGTCATTTATCTGTACTATATAATGGAATCCTGAAGAAAAGTTAATCGTAAATAATTTCGTTGTGGTAGCAAAACGTATTTGTATAGGCTTATCAGTTATAAGGCAAAATGCGCTACTGGTAAACTTATGAAGAGGTTTTGTATAAGTGTTGCGCTCAGCCTGTTCGCTGGTCTCAGTTGCTTCTCGGTGGTGAAAGCAGACGGCCAAAGAGTGCAAGTTTTCTTCATATTTGTAGCGCGTTAAATCAGTACATCAAGAATAAGCTCTATTTTTAAGTGATACATATAAATTATCTTTGTGTTATAGCATACTTACGGAGCTACACAGTATCTGAAATCTCTTTTTTAATTTGATTAACACAAGTATTTGCTCATTTGTTTATTTACATTCTATTATTATTCGTATTATACAACAAGATTCAAAAAATCAAACAATTTGGGTTTCAGTTGTTAGATATAACAGTGTGTTTTATGTTTGGATTTTCTATGTAGAGTAATGCAAAGCTAGTCTTTAAAAATTTATAACTGCGAATATGTCATCATCAGAAGAAGCAAATGATCCTGCACTGGATAGCTTTGCAGCTCGGTAAGCAAATCTTTTTACATGATAAGTGCACATAATTGATTAAAATGAATGTTTTCAGATGCCATTCAAAAAACAAATTTTCCACAAGACACGCACAAAAATATATTTTGCAAACCCGAATTTTTCTAGAAAACTCATAAAACTTGGCACTCCATGAACTTATTTTGTAATTTAAAGCTAACGAAATAAACTCTGACACCATATAAATTAGTTTTTAATTTAATTTGAAAATATACTTTTAGCGCCTAATTATAGGAATGAGTAAATCCCACCATTTAACCAGCGCCGTGGTGGCACAGAGTGCTAAACATGCATTCTGCGGCTAACTAACTCGGGTTCGATCATCGCTGGGATAGTAAGTATGTGCTGTTTTCTGTAAATGTGGGATTTATTCTTGTAAGTAAATGGGTCTTCGCTCTTTCATTGGGTCTGTGCTAACTTTGAGATTGTAGCTTAGTAAATTTACATATTACAATTTCCATAACATTTCTCGTAAAAAGCAGCACTGTGTAAAAAATTACTGGGAGAGTCCGCAAAATTCAGATTGATGGATACGCGGCTGGGGACCTCTCTAAGCACATAGAGGGATTCCTTCCCAAATTACATGCATACAAATCCCACCATTTTATTATATCCCATCCCAGTGGGAAAAAGGTTTTTCCCGGGAAAAAGTCCAAAATGTCCAAAAGTGCCTTAAATACACTGCCATATGAGAAATTGTACATATTTTATTTGTATCATTTGCCCCATTCAAAAGACTTATTATTGAACCAAATTATAGCTAAAGTTTAAATAAAAAAGGCATCAGGGAGCCGACTGCTGGAAATCGCCCAACTTGGCATTGTAAACAGCAGCCTAGTATTACTAGTAGTGTACTAGAAAACCGAATATTAAGCTCATCAATAATAGATGTAAACCCACCCGCATTAACACCGACATTATCGGCCCTGACACGACAATTTACAATTGATCATGTTGACATGTAGAAGTGATGGGTGAGGTCAACCAACGGCAAGTATTTGAAACAAAACCCAAGAGAATAACTCCGAATGATTGGGATATACAGGGACAATGGTGGTACACGGATTGGTGAATTTAACTCCAAGCCTCGTACCAGTTGCCCTTTAACGAATGAAATTCTGGCACACTGTACGGGAATTAGTGAGCTGCTTTGAGTTTTTAGATTTTAAATATCCAGGTCTCCAGCTACGTTGATTTTTGGTGAGTGTGCCTGAATTAAAGGTACTTGATTCCTTGTCCCACTCCAATGAATGATAGCATTTGTTAAATGCACTTGTTAAATGATAGTCATGCTCATGCCTCGTGTTCAGTACGAGTTTGTTTGAAACTGATTGATTTTTTAATTAATCTCGCTAATCAAATAACTCCGACTCTGACACAGACTCCTCTAGCAAATAAACACAGATTTGTCTGGCATTGGCACAGCATTACCTCGTTTCGACTGATGTTTTGTATGCTAACTAATTTATTATTTTTAATGCCGTTTTCATTTACTTTCCTAGCCTTTAAAGAATTTAAAACTGCTGCTGCTTGTTTTGTTAATATTGAGTTTACTCCTTCTGTATATATGTGTTCTACTCATCGTGCCTCGTTTGGACATTTTGGACACTTGGATAGGGTCGGGTGGTATATGTCACCAATACCAAGTGTATAATACCGTATTTTACCAGTAAAAACCGGGAAATAGGAAAAAGACTTTATCTCCCCTTCTCATTCCTGCCTAATTATAAAATTCATCATGGTTTCCATTGCTTGCACGTATGTTAAGTGGTAAGGTCAAGTAGCTACAATACAAAACCAAGATACTATACATCCAGGAACATAAGGTGTGTTCCAAAATTATAAAATCACGTATACATTTTCAAACATTTATTCACCAAACCAGTCTACTGATATTGGATGACAAACTAATTATTGGAGTTTGTGCATGAGTTAACCCTAATAATATTCCAAAGTATCCAGAAATTCCGGTCACTGGTTTTTCATAAAACGCAAAAGATCAAAAATACCACGAAAAATGTGCTGTTCCGAAATTATAAAATCAAGCATTGTATCAGCACATTATTATTATGCAATCAGTTCAAAGAAGCCAATTTCGACATATTTGATAACAACAGACCCCAACAGTGTTAACCCAAGAAATTTTTTGAGAAAGTATGAATTTGACAAAATTTTGCTATGTTACGTAATATTTATGTAGGACCAACCAGTGGTCGGCACGTGAAGGGTGCACCGTATAACAGAATTTCGTCACTGTATTAGTATTATGCAGTATTTTCTACTAACATCTAATCCGCAAACTGGCTCAAGTCACGAATTGTTGCAAATTAGCCCCACATATGTCGCAATTACGCTAAAACATGCAACTGCCCTAAAGGTACCCATTGTCATTTATTGAAACCTGAGCATATTTGGTCATACCCTACTTGCGGAAGTTAAATTTACGCATGTTTTATATGACAGCAGGTATGTTTTAACAGTTTAAAGCAGAAAATAAAAATTTTATAACATTTGGAAAAATATTTAAAGCTGGCAAACCAAGTGCACCATGAGGACAGTTATTAGCAAGTCTTTTTCAAATAAGTCTTTTTATCTGGTATTACTTTATTTTGCTTAAACATATTTTTTCACCTTTTGTCGAATGCAATTTACTTTAATAAATCCAGTACTTAATGCAAAATAAGTAACTGTCAACAAAATTAATGATTATAAATGGAGCAATCGTTTAAACGCTAGAAAGGAATCTGCATACAATTGCTCTATAAATCTATTTACCAAAAACAAACACACTTTTTAGCAGGCATGGTGGTACCCGCGGGTATTTTATAGAAACCCGTTGGCTGGGTAAAAACGGGTTTTTTTGGTAATATTCTGGTTTTTTGGGTTTTAATGGGTAAAAACGGGTTTTCTATCTAAATACATGTAATACCATTATGTCATTGAAACGTCTCACATGCGACTAGAGCAGTCCACGTATTGCTTGGCTTTTTAATTTTGACAAGCTGAAAGCAAGGCCATCGTTCAATTAAACTGCTGTGCTTTTCAGATGGTGTCCACAGCATCTTAATTTTTTCAAATATGTATTTGACTGTTTCAACTTATTCTACTCAGCTTCTCGTCAGAAACTACCCAACAGAATGCACAGAATACTACCAGAAAACCCATTCCTAAACTACTCCTTAAAAATAACACAAGAAAATGTCTTCTAAATGAATGCCAGAACTGATTGCCATAAATGACTGCCTCAACTGATAAAATATGTGAAGTAAATACATGTGTAATGCTACACTTCGGTTAGGGATGATAACTGATGAATCAGGCTACTTAAGACCTAACTAGTGCCTACATTAACTAACTGCCTTGTTCTGATGCTCATCTACAATGCTCAGGGCGGTTCAGGCCAAAGCTACTGAACAATGCTCCGTAAAATCAATGAAGCAGCTTTAAAACACAATCAGGGATAATTAATAATTAATTGAAACAACTTTATTCCTTTACTCTCAGAAATTCACAAAAGAAATAGAAATTAATATTTCGCTGCTTTTCGGTGCTCTGATGATGATGAGCACTTCTGCCAGACTGACGCTTTCCTCGTCGTCGGTGTTGGTTCCCTTGCTGCTGCGGTGTTCGTGGTGATGATGATGAGAAGCACGAAATGGTGCGTGTGCGCTGAGGCAGTAGCGAGGCAGAAGAGACACGCATTGCATGTGTCTTACTGCTGCTTGAGGCTTAGCTGAGGCTATCTATATGTTCATATCCATTTGTTCTTAACTCGTGCTTAGAAAGAAAAGAATTGGATAACAGCATAAGGATAACTCGTGAGCTGCTGCTGCAGTGCTGAGTACGATGGGGCGAAGTGAATCATATGGATTCCAAAATATTGATAACTCTGGGATGGGGTTAAAGCTTAATGTGATGATGCATTATTAACAGTGGTGGAACGGACAAGTAAAATGGTTTACTTGGGACCGTTACACATGTATTAAGACGAACAAGTCGAACAACAGACATCTATATATATATATAAAGTGATTGGTGTAAGTTTGTCCCAAATGTAAACAAGCAAATGCAAACAAACAATGTGAACAAACAAATTTAAGCAAACAAATGTAAACAGACAGATGTAAACAATGTCAGTAGCGCAACCATTGCAACCAAACTAACGTAACCATGGCAACCAAAGTAACGTAACCATGGCAACCAAAGTAGCGCAACCATGGCAACCAAAGTAACGTAACCATGGCAACCAAAGTAACGTAATCATGGCAACCAAAGTAACGTAACCATGGCAACCAAAGTAACGTAAACATGACAATGTAACTACGGTAACCATGACAACAGAATCAATCTAAAACAATTTAAAGGAAACTGGATCATCCATGTCATATCTAAAAACCTTTGTACAGTAATCTATGTTGGATGTTCACTATTTTTGGTTTCAAAGCGTAGCTTGAGTAAACTCCAGTAATTTTATATTGTTTGTTTCTCTCGTTTGATTTATCATTTAATAAATGATATTGCCTCCATCTGAGTCCTATTAATGTATGTTTTTATGTAACATTTTACCCCAGCATTTAATTTTTGTGTATCGATATACCCCAGTATTTTATTTTACCCATTTTGCCCAAAACACCCACATAAATTTTTGCTAAGTGGTCATGGGTAAAAACGGGTAAAATGGATATGCCCGTTATTAAAACCCACCACCATGCCTGTTTCTTAAGTAAATCAACTTCTACATGCATATTTGCTGTCCCGAAAGAAAAACGGCATATTTGTAAATCATAAAATTGCAACTAAATACAATTTTTTTGAATATACTGTGACAAAATATGCTCAGGTTTCAATAAATGACAGTGGGTACCTTAAGGGCAGTTGAATGCTTTACCTTAATTGCGACATATGTGGGGCTAATTTGCAACAATTCGTGACTTGAGCCAGTTTGCGGATTAGATGTTAGTAGAAAATACTGCATAATACTAATACAGTGACGAAATTCTGTTATACGGTGCACCCTTCACGTGCCGACCACTGGTTGGTCCTACATAAATATTACGTAACACAGCAAAATTTTGTCAAATTCATACTTTCTCAAAAGTTTTCTTGGGTTAACACTGTGGGGGTCTGTTGTTATCAAATATGTCGAAATTGGCTTCTTTGAACTGATTGCGTAATAATAATGTGCTGATACAATGCTTGATTTATAATTTCGGAACAGCACATTTTTCGTGGTATTTTTGATCTTTTGCGTTTTATGAAAAACCAGTGACCGGAATTTCTGGATACTTTGGAATATTATTAGGGTTAACTCATGCACAAACTCCAATAATTAGTTTGTCATCCAATATCAGTAGACTGGTTTGGTGAATAAATGTTTGAAAATGTATACGTGATTTTATAATTTTGGAACACACCTTATGTTCCTGGATGTATAGTATCTTGGTTTTGTATTGTAGCTACTTGACCTTACCACTTAACATACGTGCAAGCAATGGAAACCATGATGAATTTTATAATTAGGCAGGAATGAGAAGGGGAGATAAAGTCTTTTTCCTATTTCCCGGTTTTTACTGGTAAAATACGGTATTATACACTTGGTATTGGTGACATATAAGTCCCGTTACTAAATATGTGCGCATATTTGCATCTTGTAACCTGTCATTATCTATTCATGTTCCATATGTCAAAGCTTGCATTTTATTCGAACAAGACTTTAACCAGGAATTTCACTGACTGAGTGCATATATAAAAGGATTTAAGGCTTTAAACATTAAAGAGGAAACAATATCGTTTGAAATGCAAATTGAACGAAATTCGTGCCTGTTGTGAATAAAAGCAAACTTCAAAGTGTTTTCTTAGAAACGTGTCATGTTGGCCACACCAAAACCCCATAATTAGATAAAAGGGCTAAACCAAGCCTTGAATGCATTTCAAATGCACTTTCTACAGTCTCCTTTTTATTGCGGGTAAATCTTGCTAGCAAAATAAATATCATTTGTACAATATACAATAGGCTAATGCACACATTCGCGTAAAACGTATTCATGTTAGTAATAGCTAATTAGGTGGTTAAAATTAACTCAGTCCACTTTTTAATCCATAAAACTATCCATAAACCAAGTATGGTGAGTTTACATGAAAACAGTTACGCCAAATGCTTTCACATCAAACCAAATAAGTAGCTTGTTCGGGTTAGCAACATTATCTGAATATTTTAAAATGCTTTTTAGATTACTGCAAGCAGGTCTTCTTGTTGACGTTGTGTACATCCCAATTCTATGCTTGTTTGGATTTCTTGGCAACACTTTATCCCTCACCGTATTTTACATGGATTCCAAATATCGTCGACAATCCGCCTCTTATTACCTCTCAGCTTTGGCTTTAAGCGATACTGGATTTCTTCTGAATTTATTTGCCGTCTGGTGGGAAAACATGTATGGTGGAGTGATCAATTCAAAAATAATGTGCCCTCTTGTCATGTACCTGGGACAAGTGGCTTGCTTTATAAGCGTTTACCTGATTGTAGCATTTTCTCTGGAGCGCTATATTGTTGTTCACTACCCATTGTCCAGAGCTAGCACATGCACACCATCCAAAGCTAAAAAGAGAATTTTGGGAATTGTTACTTTGGCATTAACCTTGTTTTCGTATGCTTGGATTATTGCCCAAGTAATTGAGATCAATCCAGCAAAAATGGATTATGGGTCGGGAGAAAACGGAACAAATGAAACTTATGCATATATGAACGACGATACTGCATGGGACCTAACTAACAAAAATGACGACGACATTTTTTTTGAAAATGAAACGGACACTGAGCAAATACATATGGCTGGTATTTCATCAAATCCTTTGAATACATTTGTGGCAAGCAACACTAACGAAAATTATCAACAGGCTGGCATCACCAGGAAAAACCTCGAGTATGGAGTACTACCTTCGAAACATACAGGAAGTGATGAAAACAATAAGACTCAAGCAAATATTAAAGAACTCGGCGCCTATAACCGTAATAAGCAGAACTCAGGGTATATTAACTTTGCTGAGAAGAATGGAAAGACGTTGGCGAAATCCAATAAAAAACTTCTGGTGGAAAATAAAAGTAGCAAGTTGAATCGAAACTATGGTAAGCTACAATAAGTACATTCAAAATTTTGCTTAGGTGATTTGTGTATCCCATTAAGTGAAAAATATTGAATTGATGAAGTGATTTTTTAATATATTTTTCTAATTTGTACTTGCCATTTTGAAATAGCATTGACTTGTACGCATGTTACAAACTACTTCTAGAACATGCTTATAAACTTACTGTTTGATCCAACTTTAATTGAAATTTGTTTCAGGTACATTGATTCCAAGAAAGTTTGTAAACGAAACTCTTTCTGTCAAAAAAGTTCTTGGAGCTGAAACCAATCTTGCAGCAAAAAAAAATCATGGATGACTTACCTGGATATGATGCAAATAGTGAAGACTACTCAGTTTACATTTGCTCAGTTCCAAAACATTATCACAAAATTTCTGAAGTCGCCAACTACTTAGACATGGCAATTACATTGGCGATACCATTCATCCTCATTATTTTTGCTAATGCAAGCATGGCAATATCCATGTGGAAAATACGGGACGAGCGAGTAAACATTGTGGCAGCACCTTCTCCTTCAACAAGTGTGGCAGCAGGAAAGCAGTTGGTTGCAAAACAGGAAAAACTGCTACCGGTGAAGAAAGCAGCACGCTCTTTTTCGTTGTTATCTCATCAGCATAGAGAAAGGAACAAAATTGGGGAAAGCACTTGCAGTGGTAACAGCAACAATATTGGAGAAAATGAATTGGTTGAAGAACGGAAGTCAGAAAAAGAAACAAATCAAGTATTAAAACCCGCTTGCATTTCTCAGGGGGAAAACAGGCAATTATGTAATATATTATTTTGCTTATTTTTTAAATGTTTATTAAAAACTTTTAGGGTTTCACATTCAAGCTAGCGCAAACATGAATTTTATTTTTTTGCGTTTAGATCAGGAAGAGATGACGCAAACTGCAAAACAAGTTTTGCAACAGAAAGTCTGTACCACAAGCAGCAATTCTACTTTATCAAGACGTGTTCATAATGCAACCAAACCACACAAGCGACAAAATTCTTCAGAAATCAGAGTAACAAAATCGTTATTGTTTGTATCCACGGTATTTCTGGTACTCAATCTTCCACTACATGTCATTCGGTGCGTCCAATTTATGCAGGTAAACCGTATACCAGCCAATAATGTTAATTTCTAAGATTAATTTTCTATATGAAACCTTTTAATTTTAACACATAATTAACGCTTGATGATTTGCATCAACATCACAATAGCTTGCTACGCGTGAGAAATATTTAATTTGTTGTTAAAGAGAGAATGATTAGGTGGTATGATTTTGTAGCTTTATGGTGGTGTCCGCAGCTTAATATGCAGCTGCCATGGCCAGATGGCCATAGTGCCAGTATGACTCAATAAGAACACACGGTTGAGTAAGATTACATGTCAATTATCAACTGATCAATGAGCATCTTGTTTATTGTTCACTCAATGTTTATATACCAAATTATGAATGAGATGCCATTCCAATAATGACTCATTATTATTTCATCATCCAATTGAATTGCATACTTAAAATAGTTGCACTAAATAGTTAACCTGAATTCAATTGCACCTTATTCATGACATTGTAAACTCTGTTCCAACCATATTTATACAGAAGTGTGTTTTCACAAAACTTGTTTGCCAAAACCCAATAGCAGCAAAGTAATACTTGAATTTATTGCCGTTTAAAAGCAAACATTTTATGTCGCTTCTAAAACATGATTGCTTTAATGGTTTGATTATTATTTGCTGTTTTCAGTCTATCACTAACTCAAAGGAAGAACAAAATATCCTATTATTTCTCCAACCCTGGGCTAATCTTCTGTTCAATACCAACTTTGGGGTAAACTTTTTTCTGTATTGTGCCAGTGGAAGTCACTTTCGACAGTCTTTAAAAAAAATAACGACTCGAATGTGGCAGAACTGCAACCATCAACGAGAATTTTCACTGTCTACTTCTCAGGTTGGCTACCGTTATACAAAGCTATGTTGCTTTGGGGAAAGGTGTAAATTTAGACGAAGAAGCGTAACACGGGAAAGAACAACGGAACAATCTACAAACAGCTTTAGCTGCAGAACTGTTTTTGTAAAAGAGTCCGGAAGGCAAGAATGTCTGGAATTGCAAGATATGAGTTCTCAAGTTTAAAAGAGTTAAAGCGCGTGTAGTTTTAAAGCTGAATGGAAAACAGTAAAATTTATAGCAAATATAAGATAAGGCTTTCAATTTCAAAATAAAAAAATCATATTTTACAGGAGCAAAACAAAACTGTTAGCTCGTGTTAGCAGTTTTATTTGTTTATGATTACACTATGCAATCCTTAAAATGCAAAAACCTTATAAACATATAAAATGAAAATTATATCAAAAATACATTTTGTTATGTGTATGTGTTCACTGATACTAAATTGTAATAAACCAATTTGAAATAATTTAGATAAGGTTAGTAACAAAGGCATTTGCTCGAAATTGCATGCGCTTTGTACATTTATATGAATTTTCTTTGTGAAAGTCGGAAAATGACGTGTAACTCACGAAACGTAAAATGCTAAATTAATAAAGGGGTACTAGTTTACTGGGAATAAAAATGTTTAGTCTTAGAAAACTATTGCTTAATTTTTTTCGCCTTTATTGTTTGGTCTTTTAGATATATATGTTTCTGCGAGTCGATAGCAAAGGGCCATATTCCCTACCTTATGGAGGCTGGGCCCACGATGCTCCGTGTATACACACATACCATTCGACAGCTCTTGATAAGCTTATTAAAAGTGTTGCTGGGCACAACTCCGAAAAACGTGATCCATTGGCACTTCTGGCTAAGTGAAGTTCAGATTTTTACATACAAATTCTATGGTACAATTTTTGAGCGATAATAAAAAACTCAAAATACAGATAGAAATACCTATAAATTGATAGATTATGGCTTTCTGAACAATGTTTAAACAGGTACTTGATATCTTTACTGAAGTTTTACATGCAATTCGTAAACAAGTAAAATGCATGAATACACAGTTGTTTGAACGGTTAACATCAACTTGTGGGTAGTGCTCATATAATGCTGTAACATTGAAGTGCCTGTGTAAACATTGTTCAGAAACCCATTATCTATCGAATTATAGGCATTTTTATCTGTATTCTGAGTTTTTATTTTCCCTTAGAAATTGTACTATAGAATTTGTATGTAAAAATCTGAACTTCACTTAGCCAAAAGTGCCAATGGATCACGTTTTTCGGAGTTGTGCCCAGCAACAATTTTAATAAGCTCATCAAGAGCTGTCGAATGGTATGTGTGTATACACGGAGCATCGTGGGCCCAGCCTCCATAAGGTAGGGAATATGGCCCTTTTATTCTCCTACAAAACGTTCTCAAGCCATTGCAGAATGGCATCATTAAAGATATTACCCTTAACATGTATTTAAAATAACTTAAATATATATTCATGTGCAACTCTTGAAACCTGCGTATGTCAACATACGTTTAAAACATCTTAAATGCTTTTACACAGAATCATCAAAATGACACCTATTAACATCTCAGTGGATCAAACTTTGTTAATTGCTTTATGATAAAATTCTGTATAAGCTTAAGAGCTAAACAAAGACCCCTTGAACATAACTTTAAACTTACTCTGATAGAAAAGGCAAGCACCTAAGATGTGCGAAGCGTAAAGAGAAAACTGGCACTTTTCTACATGATATTGTTTTTAGACTACCTGATAAATATATATTTTATTCTAAATTGGTACTACATTGAGTAAATCTACAAAAGCATGGAACAGGTGTTTTGGTGGACAATGAGACAATTGTTTATATTGTGTACACAATTTGGTACAAGTCTATAATTTGCATGTACTAAACCACATTTGATATTTATAAGTTTACCCGATTACATTCTAATTGTCATTGAGTCTCAGCTTTGCCAGGAGAAGACCGGAATTCAAAATTGTCCACATGGTGCGCACGCTGATCTAGTTCATTCCCGAGTATCCAAAGAAAGAGAAGGAGAAGAAAAGGAAGACAGCAAGCAGAGGACTACGGTCGATCATTATTTCATAGATTTTGACCTTGTTCGGAGAAATATTGATAATTGGGGAATTAGTCGTTAACCACGCTGCAGATTGTTTTACTGCTTTGTAAATTAGAGCAAAGCTAGTAAATTAGTAAAGTTAAAACTATATTTAAAATTGTGTGTGTGATAAGCACTTATTTCTGGCCGACAACCATCATCTAAAATAAGTAGCGAACAAAGTCACGTTGTCTAATACACTAACTAGAACACTAATAAAATCTGGGTATCGTATTTACCACAAGTTTTGTACCCACACCATTTTTACGCACCATTTTTGTATAGTTTTCATGTATTCTGCTATTTGGGGGTCTTATAAGTATTATAGCGCCTTGTGTTATAAAAATAAAAAATCCGTCGCAGGCATTTTAAAGTTTGCAGATTGTTTACTTTAGTGTAGTATAAAACACTAGAGTTAAAATTTGAATTAAATTAAAATGCAGGTGCTATCATATAATCCAAATTTACACACTCAAATACACACATACCCAATGTTGTATGTTTTGTAGAAGTTGCTTGTGTGATATTACTATGGGTTCGAAACGCATAAACATGCATTTAATTCTTTATGGCTTATATGCCAGACACTGTGAAACTTAAAACCGTATCAAATAAAACATTAAATATACACAGACACACACTTTGTCATCATGTGGAGACGAAAATAACGAGTTTTACATATAGTTCACAGGTTTGCCAAAAGCTAGTTTTGGCACATACACAAACATATTATCATACACAAACTGTCCACCAAAACATAAAAAATTAGTTGAGAAAAAGCTTATGATTTTTCTAAGGAGAAGGTTTTTTTGCTAATAGTTTTTAAAATGGCATATTTTTCATGGAGTTACAAGAAACGCGAACAAACTTATAATCCCTTTCTCTCTTCTGTTTCAAGAGAGTCAGATTTGAAAAAATGATGTAGTGCTGATTGCGTGTAACGTATGCAATGCAAAACGCTGTTTAGTCCACTCCATTTTCTTTGCGGTCTTGTATCGCTGAAATGCATTTCTCCTTTTTCCTGCCATGGTTAAACAGAAACGAGAACAGCTTTGACAAGCAAAGCCTGAAAGTTACAAGAACAAGAAAATTTGTATGCCTGCTGTGTTAGAAAGTCATAAAAATGTAAAAACAGGAAGATTAAGGTCTACGTGAGCAAAAAGCTGCTATTGACATTTGCGTTTCAAAACTGGACTATTTGTCAGGACAAAACAGTTACACTACAGCTAAAAAGCGACTACAGATCAGAATACGAAGAGAATATATTAAACCTTCTCAACGATGGCCCTTATAACAAAGAACGATATGCATAACTGGCCATTTTTGGCCCCAAAAATAAAAATCGAGTTTTTGCTATAGAATTATAAAACAAGCAAAACGATTCATTTTAGTCAAAGTTTTACGTTGATCTGATCAATATATCAAAAGTTATGACGTTTTGAAAATGACGTGTTTGGTGACCTGACACCAGCAAAGGATCAGCAACTGGACTTATTTAAGTGGACATGGGACTATGAGATCGGCCGCAAAGATTAAGTGGTCATTTGAGAGACTAAAAACTACCAATCACAATAAATGTTTATATCTGTAAAAATGCAGTTCTTTCAATTATCTATGGGGGACGCAATATGCGTGGGTCTTGGAGAAATCCAACTGTATGCACTAAAAATCGGTTTGCACCTAAGCCGTAGGAGACCTAGGCCAGTAAGGTACATCAAAATGAAGCACTAAAGTAGGACTATCAGAAACTCTGTACCGACGAAAGCGTTTGTAATTTTAAAATTATGGATGTTGTGCAATTTTGCCATACTTTTTCAGTAAAACGGGACCGTTCACCTAACTCCTAAGTGTTTCGTCCGCGGTACAGAGTTTCAAGTAGCCCTAGTGTAGTGCTTCATTTTGATGTACCTTCCTGATCAGTGCCTCCAACCGTTTAGGTGCAAACTGATTTTTAGTGTATACAGCTGCCTTTTTACGGCACATGCATGATGGGTTACCCATAAATCGTAGAATGAACAGCATTTTTGCAAAGATAAATGTGGATGATGATTGCTGATTTGTAGTCTCTCGAATAACCCCTAAACCTATGAGCATGTGTCCGTGGTGTAAAACTTCAGATGGTCCAAGTTTTACGTAGATCTGACCACCAGAACGTGGTGGTCAGATCTACGTAAAACTTTGACCGGAATGAATCTTTTTGCTTGTTTTATGGTTCTATAGCAAAAACTCGATTTTTCTTTTTGGGGCCAAAAATGGCCAGTTATGCATATTGTCCTTTCGCAGAATCCCATTCCAGATTATAAAAAGCGACCACAGATCAGAATACGAAGAGAAAATATTAAACCTTCTCAACGACGGCCCTTATAACAAACTTTCGCAGAATCCCATTCCAGCTTATAAAAAGCGACTAAAACAAAAATGCTTGGATCTTCTTCACTCCAAAAAAATTACCAAACATACATACGATCGAATTAAACCGGAATCAGAAAAGTGCCCAATCCTGTATGGCCTCCCTAAAATCCATAAAGAAGAAGTACCACTAAGACCAATTGTGGATTACAGATACACACCAGGCTACTTCCTCAGTCTTTTTCTTAAAATGCTTTTGGAATGTTTGGTCAAATGGACGGTTCAGTGTCGTATGATGTGGTCTCATTATTCACTAATGTACCATTGGATGCTGCAATCTTACTCGTTCTGGGCAAAATGAGAAACACGCAACAATGGAAAAAACATGCAGACCATTTGCAAATTGAAGATGTAAAAGACCTCTTAGATCTAGTTGCCGAAAACTACATTATCTGGAGAGGTCAATATTTTCAACAAACTACTGGAACACCAATGGGCAGCCCACTCTCACCATTACTAGCAGAAATGTTTCTTCAGGATATGGAAAATTCTATTATACCCTGCAACCCACGTATAAAATGCTGGCACAGATCGGTAGACGACGTGTACTCAGTGATTAGGAAAAAGAAAGAAGGGGAGGTTTTGTCAATTCTCAACAATTACCACCAAAACCGGTCATTCACTATGGAACAAGAAGAGAATGGAAAGCTAAATTTTTTGGACGTCTCACTCAACAAAAAACCGGATGGATCCCTTGGCAAGATCGTTTTCAGGAAGAAGACTCACAGCAATCGCTATTTAGATTGGAGGTCTCATCATCATCGTAGTCAAAAAATTGCCGTCATTGACTCACTAACAACACGAGCTCTTAGAATTTGTGACAGCGATTCTCTTCCAGATGAATTACTTTCAATCGAAAACACACTTGTGGCAAACGGTTACCCAAGACCTATTGTTAGCAAAAGAATACAATACATGATAACGAGACCACCAAAACCCGCACAAACCTCTGGAAACCCTCAAACAAATGACAAGCCGAAATGGTGCGCAATTCCGTACGTGGGTAATATTACATACGAAATTGCACCCATACTTCGAAAACACCTCAGCCGGGACTTAGGCTATTACACGGGGATAAAACTAAGTAGGTAGGCCACCCATGATCGTCTGTGGCGTCTACATCATTAACTGTGACTGCGGTATAGTTTACATAGGGGAAACAAATAATCTGGACAGAACAACGAAGGAACATGAGGCAGATATTAGGAATAACAATAATTCAATCAGCGCTAGCTGAACACAAAGACCAAAATCAGACCCATAGCATAACACTGGGCTCCATATCGCTCTAGTTTGCAAGGAAAGAAGATGGTTTCAATGGATCTTCAAAGAAGCCATTTTTATTAACAAACACCCGGATAACATGAATAGGAACACTGGGCACGATATAGCATCATGAATACCACTAGCAATCAACTTGATATAATTAACTATTTTTGCAATTTGTGATTAGAAGATAGAAATGTTAATAAAGGGTGTCCAATAAGTAAAGAGACAAATTTCGTTTTAATTGGAAACGTCGCACTTGTAATTTCAAATGGAAACATGATATGCAACCGATGCATTAGACCTTGAGGAAGTACAGATAAAAATATCTCGGTCTAATCTTTGCATATACGCTCACACGAGCTTTTGGCGTTAGGTGGCGCCACCGCCGGCGGAGTATCGATGTTTTGACATAAAATTGTTGGCCAAACTTTCCAGAGAACCTGTATGATTAAATAAATTCAGAGGTCGTATTCAGAATTCATTTCTCTACAAAACCGGATAAAATAATTATTTAAAGTTTTATCAGTATTTACCGATCTATTTGAAACCTTGGCTATTCAGCAGCTACCAAGCATCAACAAGAAAGTTTAATTTGCTGGTTCTGAAAGCTTAGAAAATGAGCTTTTATAATTGCTAAGACACATACACTACTTATTTGTATATGTTGGATATGACGAGCATAAACATTTTTCTTCATAGGTCACTCCAAAATCACATTCGAAACGGGATTCGAGAAAACTGTGAAAAAGTCACTGCGTACGAAATTTCCTTGCCTTTGTTGCAAGGCTAATATGTGGTGTTATATTGTGCTATGCGACCTGTTCTCAATATTACACCTTGATAATGGCCCAAAGTTGCATGATAGAAAGATGCATGCTTATCGTTTAGATGACATTTCTACTTACGATTGCTCAGGATTGGTGATGATGACAAAACCGAATATGCACAAATAGTTCTCGCAACGGATCCAGCCCTATCCTTCTGGAGCGCACCACGAATGTCAATGCACAAAATAATACCATGCGTAACACAGTAGCGAATACAAGCTTCTATTTACAGCTTTATTAACTCCTTCAATCAAACACCGATAAATAATTTAGCAAAATACTTTTCGCAAAACTAAGGCAATAAGCTTTCAACGGAAAACAGGAAAATGTATCGTTTAGCTCTACACCAGGAGCTTGTGATTATCTCTACGCTTGACCAGTGAATGACTTGTATTCTCCTCTCTCTCCCCAAAATCTCCGTTGACATTGCTGTGGCCTTATCTCAACTTTCTGAGATATCACCATTAGCATATTCACCTTCTTTGGTCCTTTTCTACGTTTCGTTTCGTTTCCTAATCTCCAGCACTGAGACTTAATTCATGCATAAAGCCTCCAATGCTACTCATTAACATATTCACTAGATCTGACTAGCTACCTAGTGACTTCGTGTTCACTAGCCGTATACCTTTACATTGTAAACCAAATGCCAAATAATAGCTCATTTGTAAGTCCATTCTTTAGTAAGTATTACTGCAATTAATACATCTTGAAAATACGTTATGATATGAATTGAGGAACAGTTAAAAAAAAGTCATACTTTGAAAACCCCGGAAAAATGCAAAAACGTATGCCCGTAAATAAGTGTAAATTATTACTAACTGGTAGACCAGGAAAGCATGGTGTTTTTTTATAATAAACTACATACTTTATTGTATCTAAGGACAGCTATGTCAAAACATTTAACTTCAGTGGTTGGTTCTGAGAAGAAGATGAATTTTGTCTCTTTACTTGTTGGACACCTTTACTTGTTGGACACCTTTACTTGTTGGACACCTTTACTTGTTGGACACCTTTACTTGTTTTTTCCCATAATTTTGCTATTACTCTTGAAAAAGATCACGGAAAGGGATCGAAAGCTTGAGTTTGAATAAAATTTCAGCCTCTTTAACCAAAAATTCATTATGAATAGTTACACTTGTATTGCAAAAGTATGACAGCTAGAAAGTGTATTCTAAGTATTTTTACACCTGCTGCATTCTTAAGCTTAGATTTGTGTTCGAATGACTGAACCTGTTTATTGACCATCACCAAATAAAACGTTTACTGTGTTATCAAAATTTCCAGTTTAATCAATATCTTGCAAGTTATGAATGGGACTTATTTTGACAAAAATTGTATGACGACACAATTAGTTCATAAAAATGCTACGGAGCGCTTTGAAGAGGTTAAACAGTGGAGGGAATTTTTTAAACAAAATCTAGTTCACTTTTTAATGTGTGACTTTGATGAATCCAGCTGAAGGACATGTTGAAAATTTAATGATTCAGTTTTGAAACGGAATGAGCTAAGCTGATTAATAATTTATACTTACGCTTATGTACCTTATATGGGATTTTAAATAAGATATAAATAGTTCTTAAATTTTCATTTTGCATTTAGGTCATTCAGTAAAAGCATTTAAAAGATGCCAAAAAATTCACCGTACGAAAGTTGTGGTCATTTTGCTACTCCCTTAGGTACACCTATGCATTTACCGATCTAACGGCATTTCTAACACGAAAACTATTTTCATAACACGGGATAAATTTGCATTCAATAAAAGTTGCAAACCAATTTCATGCATAATTATTTCTGAATTTGCAAGCGGCGTAGAGTCTAACTGACAAGGTATGCTATTCGACTGTTAATCGCAATTGGAGATGCGACATATCACATCCTGTTCAGCTTTTTGTGTAGATTCTAAATCTGGTTTCAGTTTGGTCTGTAAAACGCAAGTTTGGAATTTTAAACAATTAATTATTAATCATAATTAGCGTACAAATACGCGCGCTTGACCCCAGCAGCATCCCCTAGGTGTTCCTCCCTCTACACACACAACACACAAAACAGTGTGTGCTGTGATGTTGCTCTGTGCTGTGAGGTGTGCTCATAAATCCATTTTATTCCAATAATGCAATGCAAAGGTATAAATGAAAAGCTTTTGTGCAATTAGGTGCACCTTAACACGTAATTACCCTGAAAGTTAGTTAATTTTAAATTTTAATTAATTGTCGTGATGTCACGTTTTCACTAGAGTAGCTCAAAATTGGTAGGTAGACGGAATTTCGCAAGTTCTATTGACTGGCAACTTCAGATTTTTGCAAAAAAATAAGAATTGTCCCCGGGTGTCAAAGGTCATTGACATTGGTATCTTTCAATTCCTCATGACGGAAGAATGACAAATATACCTGCTTTGTGGCTGAGAAGTGCAAAGGCTAATTATTGGAAATTTGGGGTCTTCCTGCCTCACTGTGCCTTCTCCTCTTTGCTACAAAACTCGTATCAACAACAAGTAGTTTAACAAGTGTATGTATTCGGTTATTGTTGTTATTACTTAAACAATAATTATTGTTGTTCAGCTGCTCAAGCCAAAGGCGTAGTATAATATAAAATTATTTTAATAAAACATAAAATCCGGAAACTTGCCGTTAATATGGCGTCCCTTGAAGAAAGTGACGACCCTTAATTGGAAAGTTTGGCTGCTCGGGAAGCATATTTTATTTAGCATGGTCGTTAAAAATATTTTTGCTAGATAATTAGTATTGCATTGTAATGGTGCTTATGGTATATTACAAGCGTACATTGTATTCACCTACAATTCAATGAACATAGATGTGGGATGGCATAGGATTTTTGAACTACTAAAATAGTTCATTTTATCAGTTCTGCAAAAGGTTTACAGATTTCATTTAGAGTACTTTTTATTTATACAACACAATCGTTTTTGTATTTTAATGGTTACAGCAATTGCTACTGTCATTGCTTGTCAAGATTCAAGTGTCAAGTACTACTACCTTTAAATTTTCATGACAAAAAATAGTTTTAAAATATACATAAATATATTCCAACAGGCAACCAAGCACTCTCAGACATCAACCAACATGTTTAGATTACGTATGGTAGTGTGTTTTTCAACGCAATCAAATTATTTTCTAAGCACGTAATAAATTAGCATAATCCAAACCACGCTGCATACATAATTTAGTTAATATAAATGTGAATTATATTTAGTAAGGTTTGGTATCGTATAGTTTAGTACTGAATCCATAGTAACACATTTCAATATTGTATTTGAAGTTAGATAAAGCGGGAGTACATTCAATCTTGTCTAAATACTAATAAATCCGGACAAGTATGTCTTGGATAAATATAACTCCTTTGAAGTGCAAATTAACTCAAGAATTAAAGCATTTCTACTTTTGTATTCAAAATTCATTTTCATGGTTAGACACAACAACAGTTCTTTTACAAACAGTGTACAATTGTCAACATCAACATCAACCTTTAAATTTGGTAAGCATGTCAGGTTCTTTCAAATATTCATGCAAACCAATGTCAATGTGATTTGCATTCAGTCAGCGGTACAGAGGAATTTCAATGCAGATTTAATAAAAAGTACCAACATAAATATGTTTTTGATTAAAGAAATGCATCCACAGTATTTTGAAAGCTACAGATTTGTAAATCTTGTCAGGCTGCTTCGTGGAGGCATGCTTGTGAACGAAGTGTGCACTCCCATTCCCTGCATCTTTGACATTTTCGGAAACTCTTTGTCACTTGTAGTATTTTGCTTGGACTCAAATTATCGTCGGCAAACTGCCTCATACTAAAGGATGTCTCATAATTCCTACGACAGATTTGATTTTACTACAAAAATCTGCTGAAACGTTATTAATATACATATTTAGTGTAGAATGATTAACGTACTCTTAGAGTATATCAGTGTGTAATATTATGGTTCTACTCCTTGTGACAGAATGCACTTATACTTCCGGTGACTCCAACTTGGAAATTTACCGGTACCCAAGTTTTCGTGTACTGAGTACATTCAATGACTATGTGTTTTAAGTCATCCGTAATTCTAATTAGTTTTGCCTATAGTATTCAGAATTTGTTTCTCTACAAACACAGAGTAAACTAAGCGCTCTGTTGTCCTCCTAAATTTTGTACAAGGTCAATTATTGATCCAATGATCTAAAACTGAGTGTACTTGGCTATAAGCCTAAGTTTCGCTCCTACGCAAGCATTACTGGTACATTGAGTTGTAGTTCTGAAAACGTACAAAAAGCGCTACAAATGCGTTACAAGGTTATATAAACATAAAGCTAGCATGTCAAGTAATAGCATTATAAACTTTTCTTTAAAAAAGTTCGTAAAATCAGTGTTCATTACAAAATGGCTAAAAACCTAACTTCCCATAAATTTCTTTCACGTTATATTTGAGATACGTTCCAAAGCTCGTTTGAAAACCCACACTTCTCTTACTATTCTATTATTCTTTTCAATAAATTTACTTCAAGTAAACAGCGCAGGTAAACGATTAAGTAAGACCACCCTAAGGAAAAACGGTAAAAATTTAAATCGACATTCCCGTAATTAAGATCGTACTACTGCTACAGGGTAATGTTTTTCAAAACTATGTATACATCGCAGAAATCTACATAACGTTGACGAAAATCGACTAGACGCTTTCGCGAAGCATGTCAGTTTTGACAAAGCGCTTTCGCTAAACATGTCAATTTTGATGAAGGCACAACGCAGCTTGTCATGGGCCTGCGAAAAGGGCACAACGCAAAGTCTGGCGCAAAACGAGGTTTTTTCTTTAAAAGGAAGCCCATTTAATTCTGCGCATTCTCATGCTTCACACTTATGTAGCGGGCAAGCAAAACCGGGAGAGAAAATACAGAGAAATCTTGTGTTGTTACGACAGCTGATTCAACTCTTTATGGCTTTTGTCAGTTATGATTCTTTTGGCGAAATAATTCTTACATTTCTAAAATCAGTTACTCTCGCTTAAAAAGTTATTTTTCGAAAATTGTCCAAATTCGGAATTATGGTGACAATAAAGGAGACGTCAAAAATTCCAGATGCTTGTAGTAATTGTGATTTTCTTCCTAGACTCGATTTTTTGCGATCTGCTCTTTTCACAGGCTCATGACAAATTGCGTTGTGCCTTCATCAAATTTGACACGTTTAGCGAAAGCGCTTTGTCAAAACTGACATGCTTCGCGAAGACGCCTAGTCGATTTTCGTCGACGATAAGTCAGCGTACCTAACTGCAGTTTAGTCTGACTGGAAAAGCTCTTCTGCAACTCTACATGAATTAATTAAATTTGTCGTAGGATATATGAAACATCCTTTATCTCTAAGCTTTGGCAGTAAGCTATACTGGATATCTCCTACACGACATCATATGACATTCCCATAATATTTCCGGAACTAATCGAATGCACAACTATAAAAATGCTAAGTCAATCCGAAAAACCATTTTTAGTAATTGTTTTATACATACCACCAGATCGAGTAAACGAACAGGCTTTTATATTTCTTAAACAGTTATTCTGTTATCTTAGAACATTAAAATATAGTTTCATCATAACCGGTGATCTAAATATCGATCTTTTAAGAAATACGCCGGAAAAAATAGAATGTTAGGCCAAGCTCGTGAACATAATATAGTACAGACTATAAAAACAACTCGTGTCGCCACTAGAAAAGTATCGTCCAACTTTGTCACTACCAAATCACTTTTACATCACTTGTATATATCATCAGAGTCAAATTTCAAAATCAGTGGCACAATGCCATTTACCAATTCTGATCACAACATGGTATACACAGTAATGACACAACCAAAGCGTAACGAGTCACCTAAAATGATTACATATCGACGAAAAATTATTTATTAGAGATATTAAAGAAGTCGACTGGTCATTTTTAAAATCCTCAACTATACCAGAAAAAAATGTTTTTGTGTTAGAAGGTGCTCTAAATCACATTCTAAATAAGCATGCACCAATTAGAAAAAGAAAAGTAAAGGGTAATAACGCACCTTGGTATAACTCAGAAATTTCAAATTTTGTGTAAACAAAGAGATTCACTAATTGTAAAATCAGCAAATGACAATTCTTTAATAACTGAAATGAGAAAAACAAAAAATTCTGTAAATAATGCTATTAGATCAGCAAAAAAATATTTTAATTCAAAATTAGCTAATGTACATAACTCAGCAGAAGCTTGGAAAATTATAGATGAACTAATTCAATATAAACATAAAAGTAGTCCAAAGATAACTAAACTAATTGATAACAATAAATTAGAGATCACTAACGATGAGGAAATATGTACGAAGTTAGCAAATGAATTCACAGTCACCAAATTGATTAGTAATGTAGAAAACAGTCTAACCAATTATGAAAATTATTATGAAAATTTCAAAATTACTGAAGCCGAAATCTCAAATACTCCAGAACTATCTCCTCTAGTAATTGAAAATGCGGTAAATTACGTTGGTGAATCAAAAGAGGTGGAAAACAATGTACCAATGAAAAGATATAAAATGTTTTCATCCACTCTAGCCATCCCTTTAACGGTTTTATTCTTAAGTATTTTTACATCTGGTATTGTGCCAGATAACTTTAAAATAGCATCAACCATAGCTTTATATAAGAAAAAAGGCTCTTTACTGCTAACGAGTTCATATCGAGCTATTTTTAATTTTCCATTTATTGTCAAAATCTTTGAACGAATACTATATTGTAAACTGCTAAAATATGTTTCAGATCTACTGGATGAAAACCAGCACGGATTTAGATCCGGTAGATCATGCGAAACAGCAATAGCAGTAGGTACACAAAATATTTATGAATATTTAAATTTAAAATCAGGAAAAGGTATTGCAATTTTCGTTGACTATTCCAAGGCGTTCGATAGCGTCTGTATTGAAAAATTGTTGAACAAGCTAATAAGTAAATTTCAATATAAAATTCCACCATACATAATTAAAATACTTATCAGTTACTTTACTAAACGTAAATTTACAATAACAAATGGAAGTTATAAGTCGAAACTATTTTATATAAGATCAGGGGTACCCCCCGGCAGCATTTTAGGTAATTTGTTATTTACACTTTTCCTAAATGATATAGGAACCGCTATTAACCTCCCATATACATTATACTGTGATGACTCAGTTATTTACACTTCTTGTACAAGCTTTCAGGAAGGTATAGACAAACTAAATAGTTGTTTTGCTACCTGCAGTAAATGGTGTGCAGAAAATGATTTAACTATAAATGTATCAAAAACCAAATATATGGTATTCAACCAATCTCACGATACTAAATCGTCTAAACAAGTTACAGGTAATATAATCTTAAATGGAAAAAGGTAGATTTGGTATCTTTAAGTACTTAGGGGTACATTTAGATTCCAACCTATCTTATAAGGTTCATTGCCAGAATGTCCAAAAGAAATTAAACTGTGCCATATCTAAACTTTACAGCATCAAACGAATGATCAGTGAAAATTTTCTAAAAAGCGTCATATCAGCCTATAACATGAGTATAATTGACTATGGCATAATATTTTGGGCTCCCAATAATCAATGTTTCATTGAAAAATTCCAAAACCAAATCCGGCGATTTTTAATATCGTATTATTATCCCACATACAATAAGAAATGGTATTCGAAAAGTAAACACTTTCGCAAAATTGATATTTTCAAATTCTATAATAAAATTGAATTACTAACCATTTCTGAACGAAAGATAATGTTAACACTAAAATTTGTATTCAAATTCAAATCATGCAATCTATTTAAAAATTGGTTTCAAGGTAGTAGAGAACAACAGAACACGCTAAATAGATTCAAAATTCCTCCAGCTATCCCAAGTAATCTTAGTAAAACCCAAATGGGATAAACTAAAAACAATCAACGAAATATTTTCCGAAACTTGAACGTGGACGTGTTTGCAGTTTGGTGGGAAGGCACATATGGTGGAGTGATCACTTCAAAAATCATATGCCCTCATGTCATGTACTTGGGAGAGGTGACCTGCTTTATAAAGGTGATTCCACACTAGAGCTGAACCTATCAGTTTCTGTAAGTCTACGCCAGCGTATCGGCGTTTTCAGATCCGCACTGCCAACCTATCTTTTCCTCGACCGAACTTATTTTTTCGGCGGCCGATCGACTGAAAAAATAGGCTACGCTCTTCAAATCCACACCACCAACCTATAGGCGCGGAAAATGTCAGCAGCTGATGAAATCCGCCTGATTTCGTAGGTTAAAATAATTCAACTTTTTGACTGATAGGTCGATGTGTAGTGTCCTGTATGTTCTATTTTTCGCTACAATTTTAGTTGGTAGTACTACAGTTAAGGTTATTGTAAGCGTCTATATGACAATTAGGGTAAATTTAACCAACTAAATGATAGTTAAGGTTAATTTAACTAACTAAATGGCAATTAAGGTAAATTTAATTAACTAAATGACAATTAAGGTAAATTCAACCAACTAAATGACAGTTAAAGTTAATTTAGCCAACTAAATGACAATTTAAGTTAATTTAACTAACTGCAAGACAATTAAAGTTAATTTAACCAACTAAATAGCAGTTAGGGCTAGGTGAAGCATCTAGATGATATTTAAGGTCAACTGACCTAGTAAATGACCATTTAAGTTCATTTAACTAACCATATATTTATTTTAGTTAGGTTAAGCATCATCATTATTATTTTGCTTTTTGGTACTTCATGACCATTTTGGTTACGTTAGGCACCTTTGACATTATGTACGAGGGAATGTGCATTACATTATTGTGCACTGTGGTCAGGGTAGCCGAAAAAATACGCGCTGAAACTGTCAGCTGCACCGAGCCGATAAGTTCGGCAGAAGCAAAAATACAGTCTGTCCCACAATTTTTCGAACGATAGGTAAAATTGCAATATCTTATGAGTACTAAGACCATTTTGTCTGAAACTTTAACGGGTTATTACCTATTGTGTTCTAACATTATACACACAATTTAATTTAAATCTGGCTACTCTTTGAGAAATTATGAAATATTACAAAAAGTACTACAAAGTCGACTGTCCCAAAATTATTCGAACGATCAGTTTCATATTGGGTTTGAAAATAAAATTTTCAACCAAACCTCCTCAAAATGCACCAAAACAATCAGAAAAGCAATTTTCTACATAATTACGTGCTAGTTTTTCATCGTAATTATTTTTAGTCACTGAAAAATAGCGATTTTGTAGCAAATATATATCTTGATCAAATTTACTCATGTCAATTCAATTACTAACCTCAAGATCGAAAGTAACTGACACAAACTTATCAAATTATGCTCATTTATACCATTTATAAGTATTGCACTCTGATTTTGATATACTATGGAGTAAAACGGTTAAGTTCTAATTACCATTGCTATTAAAGTATAACAGCTAGAAGGTCATATTGATGTCAATTTTTGATGATTTAATATTTATCCTATTTAGGACATGCAGTAAATGACTTACAAAGCTGGTTTTATCTATGGATGACGTAGCAAAATACTTTTGTGGTTTACTGAGACAATTCTGAAGCGTTTAAGCATTATGAAGGTCACATTGATTCAAATTACTTTACCATGTGTCAATTAACAAGTAACCGAAGCAAACCATAAGACAATGGGCACCATAAATTTATCTAATTCCCAATTTTTTATGGATTTTGTGTCATTTAGATGATGTAGACTAACAAACCAGCAATAATATGTAGCTAGAATAATATTTGGTTACTTATGTTTGAAGATGCGCAATGTTCATGTTTTCATAAAGTACTTAGCACTTGTATGGTTTGCAAAAATCGGTCTTAATTAGTACTCAGAATGTTAAATTGGCTAAAACCAGCAGAGTAGCATCACACGATGTTTGTTTTACTACAAAAACACAGAAATGTTTAAACTGTTTGACTTTTAAACTCACCTTTAACTAATGAAAAACAGTATTACCAATAATGTTGCTACCCATTATTGAGCCAAATTGTCCAAATTGCATGAAAAGCATAACGTTATGTCTATAGCTAGAACAAATTAGCATAATTTGATAAATCTGTGTCAGTTACTTTCGATCTGGA
Source organism: Entomobrya proxima (assembly GCA_029691765.1). Lineage (NCBI taxonomy): Eukaryota > Metazoa > Arthropoda > Collembola > Entomobryomorpha > Entomobryidae > Entomobrya > Entomobrya proxima. Next base: position 41,733,904 of record CM056170.1, read on the forward strand.
GGTTAGTAATTGAATTGACATGAGTAAATTTGATCAAGATATGTATGTGCTACAAAATCGCTATTTTTCAGTGACTAAAAATAATTACGATGAAAAACTAGCACGTAATTATGTAGAAAATTGCTTTTCTGATTGTTTTGGTGCATTTTGAGGAGGTTTGGTTGAAAATTTCATTTTCAAACCCAATATGAAACTGATCGTTCGAATAATTTTGGGACAGTCGATTTTGTAGTACTTTTTGTAATTTTTCATAATTTCTCAAAGAGTAGCCAGATTTAAACCAAATTAAGTGTATAATGTTAGAACACAATAGGAAATAACCCATTAAAGTTTCAGACAAAATGGTCTTAGTACTCATAAGATATTGCAATTTTACCTATCGTTCGAAAAATTGTGGGACAGACTGTAGTGTGGAACTAAAATACGCGACCGACTGTTTTATGTCGCGCAACTTATAGGTTCTGCTCGACCGACAAAATAAGCTTGTAGTCTGGGAGCATCTTAAGCGTTATACCTAATAGTGGCACTTTCCTTACAAGTAATCCTTTTCAGGTGCCAGTTGGATCCCGAGACCAGATATACCGATTCTGGTCAATTTGGGGCGTAGATTACGAATCTGTATTTTGTTTTCTGTAAAACGAATGTTTTGACCTTCTACAGTAGAATTTGTGTAGAGCGCGCAAGCTGTACTTGACGCAGTCCAGCATACGCGCAACATGCCTATGCTCCTCCCTTTCTCTCTCTTTCTGTAGCTTGTCTCTTCCGAGAAGAGAAGAGAAGAGCAAACTCGCGCTCTCTTACGCGAGCAACAAAAAGGCAGAGAGAAGAGGGAGGAGCATAGTCATGCTGTGCTTATGCTGGACTGCGTCAAGTACAGCTTGCGCGCTCTACACAAATTCTACTGTAGAAGGTCAAAACATTCGTTTTACAGAAAACAAAATACAGATTCGTAATCTACGGTCTAAAATTGACCAGAATCGGTATATTTCGTCTCGGGATCCGACTGGCACCTGAAAAGGTTTCCTTGTTAGAACGCTATATTGCCATTCACTACCCATTGTCCAGAGCCAGCATTTGCACAAAATCCAACGTTAAACAGCGAATCTGGGGTATTGTTGCTCTGGTTCTGTTGTTGTTTTCTTATGCTTGAATAGTTAATGTGAAAACAAGCTAGTTGATGTGGCACCTGCTGAGACAAAGAGAAATTGTGAAAGTAAGAGCAGCAGTTCTATTGAAAGCGTTAATCACGGTGGTCAAGCTCAGCAGTCACAAACAGAAACAGGTACGTAGTATTTTTTATGCTAGACGAAATAACCATTATATAAAAAAGTACAAAATCCCGCCTGTCTTCCCATACTCTTCCCTCAATAGCACAAAATAAATCTTGTATGGGAATGTGCGTACCAGGATTAGGCAAAACTACTTTCCTACATGTAAAATTTGAGTCTTAAATTTGAACTGGAAACTCAGAAGAAGGTTGAAATTGTGTATACAATTAATTAATACACAGACTTATGAACAGTTGCATGTAAACGTAAGCTGTGTGTATAAGCAGTTCTAAGTCTTGTAGAATTTTTTTTAAATCGTTTTACAGTATAACTTATACTTAACGTTTTGCCACATCCTGGTGCGCACGTTCCCATACAAGATTTATTTTGTGCTATTGAGGGAATAGTATGGGAAGACAAGCGGGATTTTTGTCCTTTTTTTATTTTCAAACTTTAGTAATTATCAGAAGTCAAGATTGGTCAAGATTGTGCATATTTCCTCAATGAAGCAATTTTGAACAAAGTTTTAGGCATACGTATTATCATTTTCATTATAGTAATGTACGAATTATGATTATTTTTTTATGTTTATATTATTAGTTTCAGCAAAAATAGTTTTGTATCGACAGGGAAAGGATACGAAATCGAGACCTCAAGTTATAAATGCAATTCAGTATTGCGACAGTTGAAACGTTAGTAACGTCGCTATTATTCCAAATAAGCTTGAATGCCAGAACACCCACGACGATTTACTTTAAAAATAAGTTCTAACGAAAGAATTTTCTTATTCTTGCATATTTTTGAAAAAACCAATCCAATAGCACCAACTTCATTGTCTAAATCGTTGATTTGCTTTTGGGTGCATCTCAAAATTCCCAATAGTTAAGAAATGAATTAAGGTCAAAGGGTTTGACCTTGCAACTGAATGCATAAACTTCTCATACAGTACTGCTGTTGCTAACAGCGTACAATGCGAAATTGGAGCTCTTCGAGCTAAAATTAGACAGCAAATGTATGGGAAGACAAAAACTTGGTATGCTTAGCCGCGTGTAATCATTTTCACGCAGATAAAACGGAAGAGAAAGTTTGCAAAGAAAGGACTGAACAACCAAAAATAAAGGTATTAAGTCCTATGTACACAGCCATCACCAGAGACGCCCTAGCAACTCGGCAGAAGTTCGTGTGACAAAACAGCAGCTACTAGTGTTCACCGTGTCTTTTGCTCTCAATCTTCCTCTACACGTTATTTGGTGCGCCCAGTTAATGCAGGTAATTCACAGTGACGACAAAATCTTGCAAGCTTTTGACAACTTTAGTAATCGGTTGTCAAATGACAAACTAATTTTGACAAATGCTTTTTGCTGCTTCATTTTGGGGGTATTTGAGCCATTTCATTGAAAAATGTAGACTTCAAGTCAAAATTTTTATCTATTCTTTACTGTGTAACGAAATGTTTTTGAAATGTTTTTTTACTTTACATAGTCTTTGACAGGCACACAGGAAGAAAAGGACATGCTTCTATGTCTGCAACCTTGGGCAAATCTTCTTTTCAATATCAACTTTGCCGTCAACTTTTTCCTATACTGTGCTAGTGGAAGTCACTTTTGCCATAGTCTTTAAAGAATCTTACGGCTAAAGCATTGCGGAGTTGTGCAAAAAGCACCAATGTCAGATATGCAACAGAGCATTACCATCAATTGGATATCAAAATCAACAAAAATTTCAGGAGAAAATACCGACAAACACCCAATATTACGCGGCAAACATCTGCGCGTAGCTCGAGCTGTACTGCCACTTTTACTAAAGAACACATTAAGCCAGAAGTCTTAGAGTTTAAGGAAAGGCGTATTCAAAATATGATTGAAGAAAACCTAGTTTAGAATTTATTCCAAGTTTCAGAATACAAAATCTTATTACTTATGCCCTGAGTTCGGCTTCTGTGTGTCCGTGGAGATACAAAAAACCACTGTTAGAGCCTCACCTACGCAGATAATATCTTGCGTAGCTATTGCACACTACATTTAATGCCACGTCTCACATTACCCAAACAGACCGTGCAGCTCCGCGCCATCTTGTAAAAATGCCAAATAATTTTCTAAAGTTGTGGGAAAGCTTTGATGGTTCTTGAATTTAAAGCTAGTGGTGAAACGAGCCCCTAAAACTGATAATTAATTCTTACGCTGCCTGGCCTGACAAATAAATCAACAATTTGCTTCCAAAAAACAGTTCAATTAATTATTTCAGCAGTTTTATTACAACGTTATCTCTAAACAGTGACAAACGACAACTACTTAGGTAATCTTAACTTTTTTTTTGACAATAATTATTTTTCTGACAAAAACTTGTTCTGCTTCTGGTGAGAGATGTTGAGACGGAATGAATGGGTGCTGATGGTGGACGGTCTGATGATCGTCTTCTGCTGAGAAAGGTCGCTGAGGAACACGTGCAACCCGCCTGGATGTGTTCCTGCTGCGAGGAAAAACAATAAACAACTACTTTTCAAAATCTAATATTTCTGTGCATGCAAGTCAATCACTTCATCAGACTAATAACCAGCACTCCGATCGATTGCATACTTCTGAAAAATATTACTAACTGATTGTATTGGTCGTGGAAATATTTTTACAGGTAAGCAAGTAGCCGTTGAATGAGTAATCATGCCCTTCTCTCTGTGTTTTTAGGAGTATTTTAATAGTTTGGTTGCCATCATTGCAGGCTCCCAAGGTTAGCCGTGTGAATCAGCGCATGCCCTAGAAAGGAAAGGCCCTGGTTTAAGTGCGGTCGTGTGAAATAAGTGATCAGATCCTTCTTGCTGTGCGTTCCAAGAACATTCTTATATTTTGTTTGTATTTTCGTATGTACTTGCGTTTGGGTGATAGCATTCCCGGCTCAACCTTGCAGGTGTAGCTGTCACAGCTAGGCTCTGTGGCAGTGAACATCATCTGACTGTTGCACTTGGTGTTTCAGCGGTTTTCAAGTAAGTTTTAAGTATGATCGTGTTAAAAAATGATTAGATTCTTCAAGGTGTACGTTCCAAGCACTTTCTAATTATTTCATTGTATTTTTGCAGGTTCTGGCGTCTTCCGGTGATAGCATACGCGATTCCAACCATGCAGGTGTGGCAAAGTAGTAGTGGACAACATCTGATTGTTGTACACTGTGTTTAGCTGCTTTCAAGTAAGTTTTAAGTGCGGCGGTGTTAAATAAGTGATTAGATCCCTCTTGGAGTGCGTCCAAAGAACAATCTAATGTTTTGTTTGTAATTTTGTAGGTAGTTCTTGGTGAACGATCCCGTTTCAACCTTGCAGGCGCAGCACATGTGTAGTGGACATCGTCTAATTGATTAATGCGGTGTGTCAACGAGTAATTATCAAAATTATAAAGCATGTACAGAAATAAAAAGATACTTTTTTGTGTGCGTTCAAAGAACATTCTGATTATATATTTATTGTATTTTAGGTGATTGCATTTTGCGAAGTGGACATCGATTTGACAGACAGACACATTGGACATTATCTGATTGATACACAGTCTGTTGCAACTGATGTAAAGTAAGTATTACAATTGTACGGTGTGAAAAAAAAATTCTTCTTTGTGTACGTTCAGGGAACATTCCAAATATTTTTGTACATGCAGAATGGAAAATTCAAAAACTTTTCAGGAAAAAAATCGCAAGGCAATGCGGACGCCTAAACAAATAGCAGCGGATAAAGAAAAACACCGACTATGTAAGCAGAGAACCAGATCCGATAGAACATCTCAATAAGTTCTAAATCTGGATGCCAAAAATGCTGATTTGCCATTTCAGCTGCGAAGGAAGCAATTTCCACTCCGGCTGGCGTATTCTATGACCATTACAAAATCACAGAAACAGACGTTTGATCAGATCGGTGTATTACTTCCGGAACCGGTTTCTACCCATGGCCAGTTACATACAGCAAGAGCAAGAGATCGAAGCAAGAGAGGATTATTTGTTGAAGTAAAAGAAAGTTCAAAGCAGGGAACTATCTACGAAAACAATTCGGGAATTTGTACATATAATTCTGTGTATAGAGAAATGCTAAAATAAACTTATGTATATTTTATTGCGTACCATTTAAACGCACATTATTGGATGGCAAATACACGTATTTCGTTTAAATAAATATTTCTGTTATTCTTAATGTGGCAGGGCGTTTAGCCTTTCTGAGTTTCTAGTTGCAAATATAATTAGAAATTGGATTTGATTGCTATTCTTATAGTATTGTATTTATTAGCTCTCTCCTTCAACAGGAGAGCTAATTAAGATATCGTTGTCCGTTTGTCTGTTCGTCTGTCCGTACAATCCTAGTGAATAAATACAATTAGTGTTCCTTCTGACAACACGTTAGCATGTGCAGGATAGGTAGCTTTTTTCAGACAAAAAATCAGTAGATTTCACACATACGCGTGGCGCGACTGTTCCTTCATCAGATCATTGGTCTGTTTAGTCATATGGTCCATCACAACATTATTGCATTAAGATCAAATAGTAGTATTTTAAGAGCAAAGGTCTTCAACTCGGGTGCCTTATCAAGCCTAAAGCCGTTAAGCACCTTGCATTCGCGTAAGCTCTGCATGGGGGAGAAACGCATGGATTCTGAGGCACTTCAACTTACTGCGGTGGTCTTGGTGAGTAGCTTACAAATGGATCACCGACTTGATCAGATGGGCAACTAAATAAGCAAAAATAATTTTGGTAAAGTTAATTATGTAATGCTTCCTTTAACTAATAATACGTAACAATAATGCTGCTCCTAGCATTATCTTCATACCTGCAAATTGGAGAGTGATTTAAAACTTGGCATTGGGCTGAAGGAGTTCAAGATCCTGGACATGGATCAACACACGTTTGTTGAACGGAAGCCTTGTCCAGTGTGCACGCATTCTGGACGGCAGTTAGGAGGAGACCCCAAACAGCAACACCATTGTTGGATTAACAACTGCTCTAAGGTCCACAGAGTGATGGCTGACATGAATCTCTTGGAGGCTCGTGGCGTTAAGGTGGAGGTAGTGGTGGTGGCTCATGGAAACCTCTGAAAGGATCTCCAATGTAACCAGAAAAGCATACAATAGGAAACGGGGCTACGAACATGACAATCAGCGTTGACTCCGCCCACGCCTGGACATGGGTCTCTACACTTTTGATTAGCACAAGCCTTGTCCTGGGGACAGTCCGAATTTATCACACACTCAGTTCGACAGCCAGAGTAAGACTCCCCTGTGTATTCATCTACACATAAACATGCTCCAGCACCATTCCTTTCTTTGCATACAGCGTTGTTCCAAGAGCGAAGGAATACAAGTGTCTAGGATATCTTCTCTAAGTTTGTCTTGTCTAGGTTTGATTACTTCTAAGGGAGGTGGAGTACAACCAGAAACCGGATCTTCTGTGTTTCCAGGATTGCAGTGTGGATTGTGATTGTTTACGCGACATTGGGCATCGTAACCACAGGCTCAAGGGCAAGGACCCTCACACTCGAATGTAACCTCTATACAAATAGAGGACAGTCTGCAGTGATGACACACTCTGGTCGACAATTAGGGGACTTCCTATGTAACCAGTTTTACCAGGGACTCGTGGAATGCTAGTTTTTAACGTTACTTTAATCTGGCATTCGTGAAGACGGTTAGGTTTGCGATGACCTTCGAAATGGTATGGGATGAAGGACAAGAGATTCTATTAGGCAAAATACTTTCTTAAGCTTATTTGTACTTTGTACCTCAGAAGGCAAAGTAGCGCCACTTGTCCAAGCATAATGAAGTAGCCGGTATGTCACGTGCTTTGAGAGGGAATTCTTGTACTACTTGTATCTACTTGCTTTGGAACAACTATTTTAAAACCCGACTAAATGGGCTCTAAACCAGCAAAATGGGTTCAAAATCAGGTTAAATGGGCACTTAACTGGGCAAAAAAGTGCTTTCACAGAAGCCCAGGTGGGTTTAAATCAGCCAAAAAAGGCTTTTATTAGCTCGTCCGTCTGTCTGTCCGTCTGTCCGTAGACTTTATTTTTAAACCAGGCTAAATCGGCTCTAGACCAGGCTAAAAGGGCTCTAGACTAGGCTAAAAGGGCTCTAGACTAGGCTAAATCGGCTCTAGACCAGGCTAAATCGGCTATTTTTTGCTGTTTTAGCAGCGAGCATTTTTCAATGGCTCACCATGGATGTTTGTATTATAATCATATACGTAAGCTAGCTTATATACTAGCTTACATAAACTTGGTATAAGGACAGATTTAAAGTTTCAGTGTTTTCAAATTCGTACTTTAGTACTGATTATTAGCTCGCTGCGTCAGCAGAGGAGCTTATTAACGGGTAGTGTGTCTGTGTGTCCGTCCACTTTATTTTTGGGGTCTATACCAGGCTATTTGGGGGCAAATTTAGTTAATTGGGGTCAAAGTCAGGCTGTTTGGGTTCAAAATCAGGCTATTTGGGGTCAAAATCAGGCTATTTGGAGTCAACATCAGGCTATTTGGGGTCAAAAACAGGCTATTTGGGGTCAACATCAGGCTATTTGGGGTCAAAAACAGGCTATTTGGGGGCTAAATGGGTCAAAATCAGCAAACCTGGGTCTACAATTAGACAGTTAGAAGTCCATTATTATCTATTATAGAGATGTTTTACGTATTGTACATGGGCTAAATGGGCTTTAAACCAGGTTAAATGGGTCTAAAGGTCTTTCGCAGCGAGCATTTTTAATGGTTTACCATTGTCTGCTTACATGTTTATTACAAACGATGTATTTGTTATCGTTTTTGAGCTCAGCTTTAAATTTTAACCAGCATGGGTTTTTTTGATAAATCAGAAATAAGATTGCAGAAGATCGGTCCTTTAACATCTGTAAACTGTTTGTTACTACTCTCAAAATGATTTCTAGGATTTGTTCAATCTTTTCTAATGCTTCGTCAATATCAATCATTCTGCTTCTTATTTTTCTAGCTTCAGGAAAATTAAACTAAATAGAAAAGAATGTATAAATTATATATTAATGCCAAAATTAGGTTTCAATAGGAGGTTAGGTTTCACCTTTTTGTCCTTCTTGTTGTTTTGAATACAGTTCACTGTTATTATAAGCGCAAGAAAAATACAACATTTTGTCCAAAATGTTAAAAATTCCATATTAGTTTAAACAAACAAGAGTTATAACTTGCTACTGCGTGTTTGAACTTTTATCTGTTACAAAGTTTGTAATGTTTTGATAGAAATGTAATTAACTTGTTAAGCTTATATACGTACAGGGAAAACTTTGAATTACGTTTTGAACCAAAATCATTTTATTGCAATTGTGCAGAACGCATGTAAACTCATCAAAGGAATTTTATGAATTATTAGCAACTGTATAAAAATAGGCATGTATTTTCTCGTCTATGGAAAAATACTCTTTTATGTATGGGATTAACGTTTTTTAGCCGAGAACAAAAAATATTCAAGTTTCTCCGATAAGTGAGTATTCTTCCAGGGATAAAAAAGGATTTGTCATTTTATTTGAACAAATTAATTAGAATCGTTCAATACATTTACATTCCTATTCTTTATGCAATGATTACTGTAATTTTTAGGGCGACCTGGACCTCTTTTAATACCAAGACCTCCTGTTGCTGCTTCAGGAGGTAGGTCTAAATTATCTTCTAAAACTGCTACCCCAATTACGTTCTTACATATGTATTTTTTAAGAAGTCAGCACAGGAACACTTGTAATCTAGTAAATATGCGGATTCAGAAAAAGTAATACGACGAATGGATATGTGCTATTCTACATAGGTGTCAAACTTAGAAGTTCGAGGAGAATCATAAATTGAGGGGGGCCAAAATTTCAGATTTGATGGTACATTTTGGACGGGTTATTTTGTTTTAGGATAATTTACAGTAAATTGTTCAGCTATACTTTTGTTAGAACGTTCGTTAGCATAAATAAGTGTTAAGCGTATTGGAATGATTATCATACTCACAAAAGTCAATATAAAAGTGAATGGTGTTTGTTGTCTAAGTTTGTATAAAAAATGATAGGGGGCTATAAACCGAGGGGCCAAAATTTCAAATTTCTCCTCTCAAAGGAGGTTATAATTAGAGAGGGGTTATATATAAATATCTAAGCATATGCCACACGTGCGTGAAATCTAGCATCATAGCACTTTAGATTGCTTGAAGAAGCAAATTTTAAACACCGCAAACGTAGCCTCTGTATATGCAAACGCACAGTATATTATTTAGTTACACGCCCTACATTTCAAAATTGTGTTAAATTTGCTGATTTTGCTTGACTAAAAATGTTCGAGTTACCAATCCTTGTAATATGAGTCTTTTCTCAATTTGCACCTGTAATTTTTGGTTGCTGAATTGAAAACGATTCACTGTTATAAAGTGCAAGAAGAACAAAGATTTTTTTCAAAAATGGTTTTAGAGTTCTCATTGCCAGTTTCGAAAGTGCATGGAATGTTTATTATTAGCTACTGATTTTTTAAGCGTCTGCCACGCTAGAAGTTGGTAATCATATTGGTTATCAATTTAGTTTGTTCAACACATTGCATGAAATGTGTTAAATACTTGCTTTTCTTGATGCCAAAAACTCGATGTGCTCTCGTTCCCTTATCATATTACGTGCTTCTTTACGTGGAATGTCAAATCGAGATGATGAACAAAAGGACAAGGGTATCTTATAAGGTATGCTATTTGACTGCTAATCGCAAACCAAGATGCGATATGTCACATCCTGTTCAGCTTTTTACACAGATTCCAAATATAGTTTCCTTTTGGTGTAAAACGCATATTTGGAATTTTAATTAATTAATTAGTAATCGTAATTAATGTAAAAATACGCGCACTTGGCCCCAGCAGCTTCCCCCACGTGCTCCTACCTTTGCACAAAACACACAAAAACAATGCGCAAGAGCAACATCACAGCACACACAGCAGCACTGCTTTAGCCATTGTTCTGTGTGCTGCGTGTGTAGAGGGAGGAGCGCCTGGGGGAAGCTGCTGGGGCCAAGTGCGCGTATTTTTACATTAATTACGATTACTAATTAATTAATTAAAATTTGCGTTTTACACCATAAGGAACCCAGATTTTGGAATCTACGCAGAAAGTTGATCCAGATGTGATATATCACATCTCCTTATTGCGGCGATTATGATCGCATCTAACTAAATAACAATCAAAGTGTGCCGTATGGATATAATATGAATTAAGAGTAATTTATTTACGATTAAGTTTATAATAGTTCTAGGTAATAATGGATGTGTATGGGCCGTTAGATTTACGCCATAAGCCATGTACATGCATGCAGATACTTGCTCCATTGAGGTCAGGCAAGACAAAATTAGCTTCAGACATAGTAATTAGCTCGCTCCTGCAGCAGAGGAGCTTATGAAGATGTAGTGTGTCTGTCTGTCTGTCTGTGTGTCTGCCTACTTTACACTCTGAAGAAGGCTTTAAACTAGTTAAAAATGCCATGAATCATCTAAAATCAACAAGTAATCAAGAACACTGTTTATCTTTAGCAGCGAGCGTTTTGATGGTTTACCATTTACTGGTTAATCACTTTCTAATTGTAGTTGGCAATTAATGATTGATTAGTTTTGATTTGTGTAATTCCACTTTCGACAAAACAGCTTGGCATTCCAACTTCCATGACTTTTTTGTTTATGTGTGTCAAGTCTGCAGATGAGCTTAGATATAAAAGACGCACAAGAAAAATGAATTAGGACGTCCAGTGTATCTATGTTTAGAAGTGTGGTGTCTTGATGCAATGTAATATGTGTTCATTACACAGTATAAACTAGTAAAAATGTCAGTTTGTCATATTTATTTTCTGCATGACATTTTGACATTTGGACATGACACACAAGTTGATATGACATTTGACATGTCACCTGTCATGGGGGTTCAAATATCCATGAACATTGACATGGTGCCAACCCTGATTGTGAGAAGATTCTTAATTGTTACCAATACGATTCCTATTTTTCTCAACAATATCAGACACACATAAATTGATAAATGTAGAATTGAGTTCGAAGATGGTTTTAAGGTGTCTACAAAACTATTCCAAAGACAGGTTGCGTTCCATTTTATGGAATTTTTAAACCGTTCAGACTTGGGTCTCATGCTAATTTGTAACTTAGTTACAACTTAATCTTCATCACTACGTGCGATCTAACAAACCAATTAAAGATTAAGGATTTTTTATTTCCTTCGAGACAAATTTTAGCAATACCGACCGCCTATCACTAATTGTTAGTAAATTGATTTCCTCCAAAAGGTTATTAACATTAACATCTAGATTTGTCCCTTTAGATTTCCTTCTACGCAATTTTCTATCACCAGTAGGATCATTGCTATCTATCTATCACTTAAATATCTAATGTAGATAAACTGTTTTTTATTCTATGCTAAATATGCGTCGCTTCTATTGCACTGTTTTAAATTTGGTATTAAGTTAGTTCGAGTTGGGTTTAAATTTATTTTTGTATTTTAAGAGCTGATCAAATATCTATCTATACTCGTTATCATCATAGCTTGTGTCTGTCGGGATAGGCTAGAAGAAAATTGAAACAATGAATTTCGCCAAAAATGTTTTACATGTAGGAAATCCCACGCATATTTTCATGTTGGAAACCAATTATTGATTTTAATAGGTCTGAACAACTTGTTAGTTTCAAGTTGTTCTGTAGCTCAACCGTATAAAAAATTGTGTGCATCATGTTTCTAAAGCTGACTGCCTACTTCGGATTGATGCCAGTTTTTTAAACGAAGTAAAATAAAAAATGAAAAAGTTACACAAACTTTTTAGACTGACAGTCCTACATGCTTCTCACCAAACGCGTTCTTTGTATAACAAGTAGTAATCAAACATAATATTTAGTTGCTTGTATATAATAGTAACTTTTCTAAGCGTTGGAAAATCTGCTAGTTTGAATAAGCAATGTTGATTGGGAATAATTAAGTGACATGTCGTTGTCGAGAATAACCAGTAGATAGGCATGAATGAATAGTTTTGAACTGAGTTATTGGCCATGATAATTATCTTGCCGCTTGCAAGATAGCTATTTACGATATCGTATCCGTGAGTGGATCCATGTGTCCACTTTATTAAGTAGCGAAAGCTACTTATTAAGATGGCAAAACCTGTCTGTCCGTCTGTCTGTCTGTCCGTGCAATATCTCCGTAACGGTTTAACCGATTTCAACGAAACTTGGTATAAACATGTGTCACGTTGTTTTGCAGCTGTGGCCAAAATTTCAGGTCAATAGGTCAGAGAGGTCAGGTCAAACGTGATGAGGTCATAAGTCATATTAGCTGGCTCACTACTATAACAATGTTACGATACTGCATATAACGCTTTAAATATAAACGCAGCATTAAACTATTCTTTAACTTTTTTAAACTTACCAACGTCTTACTTTGGTCAAGAATACTACATTTTACTTTTCAATTTTATTGATGGCACGAAACTATTACTTCAACGTTTTTGAATAATCAGTGTCTTTTGTTGGTCAAGAATACCACATTTAACGTTCCAATTTTATTGATGGCATGAAACTATTGCTTCAACTTTTTCTGAATTATCGGTGTCTTTTGCCGGGGGAACATACTACATATTAATTTTATGTTTGGCACGGAAATATTGCTTCACCTTTTTTGAATTATCTATAATTTGTTTTCAAAAATATTATATTTAACGTTGTATATTTATGTCTCGCACGAAACAATTGCTCTGATTTTCGCTACTTTGCTACATGTAGGCATGTTGTCTGTTTTATTACTAAACCAAGCCAATAGGCTCCAAACCAGAGTAAATGCTAGCTGAACGGGCTCCAAACCAAGCTCAATGAACAACAACTTGATACAGATGTGGCACTGTTACGCATTCACTTGAATTTCGTGCAGCAGACAGAACCAGCTTTGTGTCAGACAAAGCCTTCCGGTCAGACGTTAAAAAATATTAAGCAGTAAAGGTCATATTGCACTTGCTTCATTTATCAGTACTTGATATACTGTTTTGCGAACAAGCGGTCTTAAATCCCTCTATTTTTTCATATTCTAAGAATTTAAAAACGTTTAGAATATGGCTCAACTTTTAACTGGTCTTCAAGGCAAAACCGTGTTTATTACTGGTAATATTTCGTAATACCGAAATACATTTTACGTTGAAATATACTTTGGAAACGATTTTTATACTTTACCAGAAATTGAGAAATTATTATTTTTGTTTCAGGAGCAAGCAGTGGTATTGGCAGAGGTGTAGCAATTGGATTTGCAAATCAACGAGTGGAGCTATTTCTCACAGGAAGAAATCAAGAAGAGCTTGAAACAACCAAGAAAGCGGTTTTGGAGTGTAATCAGCTAAAGAACCAGCAGGTTTTTTTTTAGATCTTTGCAAAATTTATAATGAGTCATTTATTTTACTTAGGGTGTCATTCCTCTTATTTTTATCACAGATTTATTTGCACAAAGCTGATTTGAGTGTTCCAGACGAGTGTAAAGCTGCTGTTTTTAAAGCTGTAGAGATATATGGAAAGTTGGACGTTTTAGTAAATAATGCTGGTTTTGCAGTTGTAGGAACTATAGAAACACAAACACTTGAGCAGTACGATAATCAAATGAATGTAAATACAAGATCAGTTTTTGTTCTTACACAAGCTGCTCTACCCCACCTGAAGAAAACAAAAGGAAATATTGTAAATATTTCTAGCATGGCCGGAATTCGCACAGTAGGTTTTTGCGAATTATTAAATAAGTAATGGGTTTTAAAAACTACATACAATGTTATGTTACATGAACACTTTCTCTTTTTAGATTTCTGGCGTTTTGGCATATTCTGTAAGCAAATCTGCCTTAAATCATTTGACAAAATGTACTGCACGTGATCTTGCCTCGTATGGTGTACGATGTAACTCTATAAATCCGGCAACTGTTAGAACTCCAATGATTAAGAAAGTTTTAGGAAGTGAAGAAAAAGTTAAAGTGTCAGTGAAATTAATTTTTAAATGCTTTTAAAACGTTCTTGAAATAATAATAAGTTTGAGTAACTCCTTTACTATATATGCAGATATGTTGAGCAACAAAAGCACAACCATGCGTTAGGACGCGTAGCCGAAGTGGAAGATATTTCAAATGCAGTAATTTTTCTAGCTTCAGATGCTCTCAGTGGATTTATAACTGGGATTAACTTGCCTGTTGATGGAGGGTCAAGTTAGTACTAATTTGTAATTTGTATAATTGAATTACAAAACTCTGATTTTCTAATTTAAAAATGGTATACTTTGTTTGACTTGCCTAAATAGGTATGCTGTGCTTGCAGTAACATGGTCAGGAACTATCATAAACTGTGCAATTTAATGCTTTTTTTCTACAGATGCAAGAAAGCTGAATGTTTTAACCAAACTTATATGTATTGATTAAATTTAATCTGTAATATAAAATTTAATCAGTTAAACAAAACCTTCATGAAGCCAATTGTTGATTTGCTTAAGAGTTTTTGTTTTATTCTAACAATGTATTCAGCTTATTAAAAAAGAAATAACACTCGGTTTCTTAAATTGTGTTGGTTGATACACAAAGTCTTTGTAAGATTAAAGTTTAACAAGTCGAACTTAATATGGAGACAAAGAAAGTATTGTAGTGGGAACTCAAATGGTAATAGCATTCTACAAATTATCATTGAGTTCAGCAGAAAAACTATTTTACAAAAGATAGAGCAACACAGTTTACATTTAGAGATAAAAGTATGGCTTTGGAATAACTATTACGATAACGACCAATTCTGTCAAAACGATCTTGCTATCGCCTATTCGACATTTGTAGTCTGAAAACTCATCTAAAACAAACGAACAAATACAAATTAATACAATACAACAATAAATTATTGTAAATAATACCTAAGAACTCTTTCCACAGCAGCAAGAACAATACTGGCAATGAGTAGTATAAGGTTGGTTGTTTGTATTTCAGCTCAGCTAAAATTTCAGATCAGCCAAGTAGTTGCTACCAACAAGTCAGAGAATTGTTGCTGCTGCCGCTGCTGTGAAAAAAGTTTTTGGGTGTTGGTATTACTGCTCTGTGTATTCATTGCCACACAAAACAGACGTTGCTTTATAATAATTCACGTACTTGACCTTACCATAATATGACCTACTACCTATCTATCAAACTTGCTCAGAACGCTGAGCCAGCTTGCTACTCAACAAAATTGGTCATGTACAAGTTTGCCATAACATCAACTCATATTTATCCCTTTCCTATCTGCATACAAGCTCAAATTTGTGAAATCAACATAATAGTAATCTGCACAAATAATTTGACAGCTGAAATTTATTTCGGTAACTTTTTAGGCTTTTTTTCATGTGGTGGGGTTCAAAAACTACTATAATAAATGTAATTACACCTAACAATTAAAACAGTAATTTTTTTTTGCTAAATTATTTCACATTTTACAAAGATCTGTACCATACATGCTTTCGTGTAAGTTAGTTTTTTTTATCATTACGGCAGACTATTAAGTTTGCTACATTAATTACACATTAGATCGTTTCCCCTGTCTATTACTAAGCAATAAGTGATCTTGGCGAGTTCGGCTACGGCTACTGGGCCTTAAGGAAGTAATACAAACAAAGTAGCAAGTTAATTAAAATGTTTCAAGGATTTGAAAATAAAATTTTGATCCCCCATTTTATTGCTTATGTATAACCATACAACGTTTAGTACTCTACCATTCGCTTTAAAGTACGGTAGAATGCTGACATTAACACGTTTCGAAGAATTTGTCAATTGGGGCTCATAGTACTCCAGAAAAATGTAACATTTTAAACAGGATTTATTCACAATGTGTTCACAAAGCTTGATTATTACTAATAATTTTTATGCTCACTTAAAACAAACAATCATTTGGAACTATTTCCAGCAAAATAACAAGCGTGATGTTGTCTTAGGTGCAGTGATGACGGGTAGTCGAAGTAAAGCTTCTTTTTAAACTTGATTTTCGAAATTTCGATTTTTTACATGAATGACTGACTAAGGGTAAAAATCAAGCGTAGAAAATAAGTTAAAAATATCTTTACAATGGTATCTATCTGGGGGCAATATGAACCGCAAATCACAAATTCCTCGATATTTCCAAAACGTGACAAAATTGCACCAGTAACCTTAAAGGCAACATCGTAGAGTATTAGTAGTTGCATTTCAATCTCAATTTAGCAATAAAATAGAAGGGGTTAATTTTATAAAATTCTAATCATCCGTTCTTTACATAATTATTCAAAAGTCCAAAAAAACTTGAAATTTACCTCCTACAAAGAAGTGGTTTTACTACTCTGGTTGCCATTAATTCAGCCTTCCCCCTTACCCCCGGGGCTAATCTGTACTGTCCTTGTCATCATCTTCACTGTGCTCTGAAAATCCTAAACCATCCTCAACCCTCCATTGTTGGGCGTTAAGGCTAAGGCTCCTTGATCATCCACAAGGATTTACGGGTAAAGCTTCAGGAACAATGAAACTTGAAACTTCTCACCACAACCAAACCGCTGCTACTTCCGTTTTCCCCACTTTCGATGAACGTGCCATAACACTTCTAGAACTAACAAACCCACTTGTTCTACTCATACCCCCTCCTTTCCTAAATGTGGTTTAAAGCAATCCAAAAACCGTACTAGTGCCACCTCCACCCCTCCAGCTCTACCACTAGGTTAATTTAAGGCCAAATTGTACTCCTCCCCTTCCCCTCAATTAATCATTGTCCTCATTCTCATAATACCGGTAATCCCTCCTAAGCCTGGACTTTAATCTAGAGGAGCTTCTTCCTGTACTTTTACTCCCATCTACAAATTGTAAATCATCTACTTAGTAAATCCCCCTACAAACTTTCCTTATCTTCCCCTTGGGGTACATTGCACCTCACCCACCTTTTTGATGATTTGGAGGTTGTTACTGAAGTTACCTGGAGGTAACTGGGTATCTCCAGTTTGGGGGCTTTAAATTCTTTTCTCCGAAAAGGCATTTATGACTTGTGCCCGAGTTTCCAAACAGCTCCTCCAAATAAATCCGGGCTGGGGGGTTAACTTAACGTCAGCCCCTATAAAAAAACCACAATGACTTGTGAAATATGCCCTCCATTTCAGAACCAACCTACAATCTATTTTAAAACTAACCCACAACAATTCATTCCATCATTTTGTCATTTGGAAATCCCGTCCAACAACGACTTTGTCATCAAACCGATTAATAATCTATAATCTTGTCCACATTATCCTGATACACCATTCTAAACCAAAAAAATACCCAAAGTCCCTAAAATATTAATCACTTATTTTAAGTTATCATTTACCAAATTTTACCATAAATGCCTTACACTTCAGGAACACTGGAACACCCAAAGTTAAATCACATTCCCCCTGCACACGGCTTGACTTTCCCCCATCCTCTGGTTTATTTCCCCCCACCAATAAAGAAATGGTCTTTGATGCCAAATCACACTGGTCATAATTTCTCTACCAAAATAAACCACATTTTTGCTTTCTGAGCCTCTCCACAATTCTAAGTTATTGCTTTAATAACTGATTAATTCACTTGATTAATTGGCTAATCAGTTAATAATTTTTGAAAAGGTTTTGCAAGCTGGACTGATACTCTTTTTCAGCAGATTTTTTTGGGTAGGGTTGAACTCCGCTGCTGACTGTCTCTGCTTATTCCGTAAATTCTATGGCTAACGTGCGCTCATGTAAAAATTTTCCTAAGCAGGAGAGGTGAACAAAGACAAGCTTGAAAGCTATGCAGAGTTTCTGATTGCATGATACCAACTGGGCTTTTAGCGGATTATTGTGGCGTATTTAACTATATTTTAAACAACTGCAAAATGTTTTTCCACATAAGCATAAGACATAACCTGTTAAATTAGTAACAAGTTTATTTGAAAACTGAAATTCGTTAAATCAAATGTATTTGATGTACAGTTGAGTAACTCCATGGTTTATGTGTAAGGCCTGAAATCGAAGTTTTAAAATTGAAATTTCAACTGCATATTTTATTGCTTGAGTAAAATGATATGAAAATTCTGCACTTCATTTTTTCTGAAAACACGAGATAGCCGAGTTATACAGCTATATAGCATTTTAAGATGGGTAAGTGGGCAAATTCTAACTCAGACATGGATCAACCTAAGTTGGTGAAATTTTGCGTAGACAATCTTCAAAAGACTGTGTTCACCGACCCTATTTTTGAATTTTCGAAACTTCATTTTTTAACTTTTTGTACACTTTAGAATTACAGAGCACAATTTCGGGCTCCCCAGACTCAGGGCCACGCAAGCCTAATTTTTTGTCAAATTTCTTAAAAATCAAAAAAATTGGAATTTCCAAAAACCAAAAGGAGGTCGTCAAACACAGTCTATCGGAGAACTTGCCCACTGGACTCATCTCAAAATGTCTTAAAGCTGTATAATTTGGCTATTTCGCGTTTTCAGAAAAAATGAAGTGCACAATTTTCATATCATTTTACCTATACAATAATAATGTACAGTCGAAATTTCAATTTTAAAACTTCGATTTGGAATTGCAGCAGAATAACTATTAATTATAATAGATTATCTTACTGCTTGTGCAAATGATAAGAATAATGTACACGTTTTTATTACTGATTAAGTAGTTTTGCAAGGCACTGTTGGCCGTAAAACGTTTACTGCTTCTTGCTCTCAACATTACTATAGTATATTTATTTTCGTAAAGCGGCAAAGAATTAAAATGCTGGTAGGAAAAGCTGTGGCTATATTCTATTTAAGGGCGGATCTAGGTTATTGCAAATGTATAGCCTTGTGAAGGTTTTCTATTTGCCAACGTGTAATGTACAATTTGACAAAACTGCAATAGAGTGCGCGCTGAAACTGGAAGAATATCATGTAGCTGATGTAGGGCGAGAGAAGTTTATGCGAGTTTGCTTAGCTAGATAGATAGAATTGATGATGTACTGCAATTGGTCGGGGGGAAAGGCGGAAAGATTGGGGTAACTTGAAGCTGAAAAGAATGTGAACTACGAATATTTTGTCAGGGTTTACATATGGTGTCTTTGTTCATACAAATGGCAGTCGTTTCGACGGCTTGGTTTTCTTTTCTAAATAATCTGTACTGTTAAATATTAAACGTTACAAATAGGAAATCCTGAACTTGAAATGAATAAATTGATTATTTATAACCCGGAGTTTTTACAAGTTTTAGCAAGTTGCTTTACGAAATACTTAGAAGCAATGCAACACTGGAGCAGATTTGGAAATATAGTCTATTCAAGCAATTTATCAATTTTATTTGTATAACCATTTGCCACTATTCAGGTTTTAGAATTAAATATTAAAACAACTACATGTACATTGTTACAAGGTTTTGAGAAATGAAATAGAAATATGAACGATAAATACAAAATATCGAGAATAGCATTAATATTTTGAAAAAAAACTTTAATAAAGCCACTTCAAAACCTGAAATAGTATCTTTACAAACCCTTAGTATTCCATATTGCGCAACAAGTCATAATGCCCACGTTCTATGCATTAAGCATTTTAGAAAAAATATTTTGCTACAGTATCTAGAAACTTGTGTAACATCAAGCATCTGGATGAATGAGTCACTTGTCAATGATTATATTTACCCACTTGAGTAATATTGAACTTCATAGTCAAAATAATGGCACAGGTTTCAAAATATTTATTCAAACTCAAATTCGTGTTTACACAGCAGAAGGATGCAGAAGTGGTTTTTGAAATTATATGCTATACTGGCATTATGCAATTTGTGGTTTGTTCGTTTTGCTAAAAATTGGGTATATATATAGGGAAGACTGAGCCATCAAACGGTATAACATTCACCTATAAAGTTTCAATGCTTGCATACATGCTTTTACTTGATTCCCATTTTGGACTGACTAAAAATGCAAAAGGCCTTAGTTCTTGTGTTACTTCTTATAGCAGTTTTTGCTATTGCGGCAATGGCTGGCTCAATGGAATTAGCAAAACCAGAGTTCAGTAAATCAACCTAAATTTAAAATTGCGTATTGCACAAAGGGCCATATTCCTAAGCTTATGGAAAGTGGGCTAACGATGCTCCGCGTATACACATACACCATTCGATAGATCTCGAGGAGCTTATCAAAAGTGTTGCTGGGCACAACTCCGAAAAACGTGATCTTTAGGTATTTTTGGCTAAGTCAAGTTCAGAGTTTTACATACGAATCCTATGGTACAATTTTTTAGCGAAAATAAAAAACTCAGAATACAGACTGTAATGCCCATAAATCGATAGATTATGACTTTCTGAACAATCTTTACACAGGCCCTTCAATGTTAAAATATAATAGGAGCACAACATACAAGTTGATCCTAACCGTTCAAACACCTATGTCCCAGTGCCTTTTACTGGTTCACGAATCACATTTAAAACTTCAGTAAAACATTGAAGGGTCTGTGTAAAGATTGTTCAGAAAGTTATAATCTATCGATTTATAAGCTTTTCTATCTGTATTCTGAGTTTTTTATTTTCGCTAAAAAATTGTACCATAGGATTCGTATGTAAAACTCTGAACTTCACTTAGCCAAAAATACCTAAAGATCACGTTTTTCGGAGTTGTGCCCAGCAACACTTTTGATTAGCTCCTCGAGATCTATCGAATGGTGTATGTGTATACGCGGAGCATCGTTAGCCCACTCTCCATAAGGTTAGGAATATGGCCCTTTATGAATTAGAAAATGATGTTTCAACTATTTGACTTTTCAGAACTGCTTGGCTGACCTAAGCCGTGGATTCCTTAAAGAATTCCAACTCCACCACCTGGACGTTAAGCGCCATCCAATTGTAAATTGAACCATTCTATTATAATTCTTTGCGTCCAAACCTAGCATTTAAAAATTTATAATATGTTAAACTTATTATGTTTTCTATCAATGTATTTTTCAGTTTTATGGAAAGAAGGAAGTCCTAAGAGAAATAAAAATAGGTAAGAGATAAAAATGTAGTTTGCGAATTGGAGCCATAAATGTTTGCGAATATGATTTGCTTTCATAAAGCCTCGTAAAGCTTGCCATACGGGTATTCACCAATAGCTTATTATGCTAACATAACTATCATTGCTACGTTCAAAAGGAGTAGCACGAGCAATGCAATAAATGGTTAATTGCAAAAAAGTCCTAACGTTATTATCTGCTCAATGGACATATTATATATCCATCTACAAGATCTACAACTAAGGCGTACAACTAAACAAGATAACTATATTTTGTCGAAGATGGCGAAAGTATTTGTGCTTCAAACGCAGTTGAATCCAAGACTTGCGTATTCAATTCTCTCTTCATGAACTTTCAGTGTCATTCATCTCAGTCGTTTTTTCAAGAGAAAGCAAAGATAATAATTTCATCACTTG
The DNA here is from genome assembly GCA_029691765.1 of Entomobrya proxima. Taxonomy (NCBI): domain Eukaryota; kingdom Metazoa; phylum Arthropoda; class Collembola; order Entomobryomorpha; family Entomobryidae; genus Entomobrya; species Entomobrya proxima. The sequence goes on from CM056170.1 coordinate 41,755,582, forward strand.
AGAAAGCACTTCAATGGCTAAGTGCGATTTCATTGTATTACTTTCTAGAAGAGTAAAGATGAAGATCTGGATATGACAAAACAAAGCACTTAATTTAATCATACAACATTTTCAAATTTCCACGCAATACCTGAGCTTCCACTTATGTTGACCCAATTTCAAGCTTAAATATTTTTAGATTGCTGGGAACTATAAAGTACACATTGTAGCGCAAATTGTAAAATGGAATAAAGCTTTTTTCTTTATAGAACGTCGTGACTTTGGTTGATAATGTATGCATTTCCAGGCTGCTTGAATAAAAACCCAAATATCATGAGCATGCTTAAATTTTATGTAAGCTTGTAATATAGACAAAAACTATTTCATCCTTTTTATCAGCAATTTCAGAAGACTTGAGAAAACAAACTAGCACATTTATCACAATAAGCAGTACAACAAGGTGTAAAGGTTGAGAGTGCAAATATAAATGCTTGTTCAATTTGACTACGTACAAACTATGTTCCTTAGTGACCTTATCAGCGAGCATATTTTAATAGGAAATTGCACGCATCATTTATCTATGTACGCTTTTGTTAAGGAAAACGTGTTGCTTTTATGGGGAATACATTACAAACGCAGAAGACGAAAAATCCTGGAACTTGTAATTCCTCATCATGCAAATTGGATATTATCTAATTGTACTGATTTTTTCACTGAATAGAAGCAATGGCTGTATGTGACAGATACAAATGAAAAAAGTGTACATTCAGATATATACATTATTACAAACCCGAAATCTATTAGCTTCATAGAACGCCATGCAACAAATGAGCACTGGATTTGTAAAAGTCAGAAATTCGTCTAAGCAAGTTATAATATACTCTGTCTAAGAAATCGTATTGTCGCCACAGACATAAAAATCTACAGTGAAAGCATCATACGATCATACTGAAGGGATTTAATCTACGGCAGAGAGCAGGATAGATACATCTACCAAAACGCAAGTAGAAAGTTTGTTCAGTTTATCTCGGGTAGCCCAGGAGAAAGCTGTGTTTGTCCTCCGTAGTACATTTACTTGCAGAACGCCGCATTTTCCAAAGCCAGCAAGACAGGCATTTGGCAAGTGCAAAATCTCAGTTAAAAAAGTTTTAAGTAAAGCAGAGAAAGGTTAGGTCTGCGAATCTATAAGCCATAAACCCATAGCCTAAAAACATATAATCTCAAACATCCTCGACGAAAAACACCGTTTTCCTAAAAACATATACACTTATATAATATACGTATAATTTTTACTTCTGTCTGTCTGTCTGTGTGTCAGCACGATACAGGCCAGACGGTTTGTCAGAATAACACCAAACTTGGTACAGTGATTCATGGGGTCATCAGGAGGAACCCTATTGATTTTGAACCTGATCGGTCATCCCCCTGGGGTAATAGGGGGAGGTAACCCTCCTGACCATATGCTTTGTCAGAATCGCACCAAATTTGGTACAGTGATTTATTGGGCCATAGTAAGGAACCCTGTTGACTTTGAGCCAGATTGGTCGTCCCCCTGGGGTATTAGGGGGAGGTAACCCCCCTGACCTTAAAATTAGTCAGAATCACACCAAATTTGGTACAGTGATTCATTGTGTCATGAAAAATAGCCCTATTGATTTTGAGCCTGATTTGTCATCCCCATGGGGTAATAGGGGAGGTAACCCCTCGGCCCATAAAACTTGAGTAGAATCGCACCAAATTTGGTACATTGATTCATTGGGTCATGATGAGTAAAAATCCTATTTTAACTTTTAACCTGATTTCTCAGCCCCTGGGTTAGTATGGTGAATGGAGTCAGACAATCAGACAGACAGACATCCACTTGGCTCAGCTACGTATTTCAAATGATCATTAAATCGGTTTATTTGGAAATGTGTTAAATTATAGATGCAGTATAAACATAATAACACAAAATTTGCAATCGATTTATGAATTTTCAGTAAGCTTTCTGTACCAAATCATTCGAATTCATTAGTATTGCTTATTCATAGCGTCTATAATGACAACATTGGATCTTATCACTAGCATGTTTGCATAGGTTCATACCTTGATTAGCTAGAACGGTTTCTCGAGAAGTCATAATATTGCTTTCCCGTTCAGTTATACCTACACTTTCATAAATCATGGATTTCCAGTTTTCTTGAAAGTGCCGCAACAAAAGAAATTTATATAAGCTCATTTGGCTGAGCCGATTTTTCTGAAACAAAAATTTGTGACATTCATTTACTATTAGGAATTTATTATCAAAAATTAAAAAACAATCGCTCGTATCAGGTTAATGAAAGCTTCCAGTTACTGAAAATACTCCAAATTGCCTGTTATAATATACAACAATAACCATTGAGTTTCTTATGTAGAGTAAAAAACTTGAAATCAGTTTCATTTCTACATTTCTCGTACTGTTTTGCAATGGGCTGTTCGAACATTATATGTGTCTTTGTCTACCTGAAAACTTAATATGTACCTATTTTAAAACTATTTCTTACAATTACATCCAATACGTTTTTGCAAGCTGTTCCATTGCCATATTTTGCTTAGCCTAGAAAAGCCTTATGCATTACTTTACCTTTTTATTTTAAATAAATTATTTAAAATGCATGATGCATGCATGCATATTGAATTTTACATGCCGATATTTAAGGAATGCTACATGAAGCTAATATGCAATATATTGTTTGAAACGTAGACAAAACCTCTTGAAGTTAGCAATTTGATCTGTTCACATTCACAGTAGAAGCACATGATGAACCCTGATGTCTCTAGCAGAAAATGCTCGTTAAACAAATACTCAACATTGGACAAGTAGGTGAACCATGATTTGGTTTGCTTTATTGGGTTTACCAAGCCTTCAAGGTGGACAACTCATGCCTTGCTTGATTTTGTTTTTCTTAAAATGTCAAGGACATCATTACTGTAAAAACGTACGGCATAAAAAATGCGGATTTCTAGTATTTATATGATCACATTGATATTTTAGGGGTAGCTCAGTTCATTTCATATTGAATATGTGTCGTATTATTAACTGCAGTGCACGCGTTAACTAAGTAGTAGTGTTACAGGTTATTGAAACGTTAAAGTAAAGTGTCTTGGAATTTGAAATGTATGCTGATCATTTATCTCAAACTGTAGATTCTAGTAAAATTATAGGTTTTTAGGTATATGTTTTGAGGAAAACGGTGTTTTTCGTCGAGGATGTTTGAGATTATATGTTTTTAGGATATAGGTTTTTAGCTTATAGATTCGCATGGCGAATCCAGAGAAAATATAACAAGATTTAAGAAGTACCCAAATATTTAACACATTTTTATCAATAGTTTAGCGGTTTGACAGACAAACATGAATTCTAGCGAAGCATTCAACCCCACTCTACTAGAATCCCCCGAAACAAGAATAAACGCCACAGATACATTAGCTCCTACAATTTTACTAGTTGCAATCACTGTAACTGATTTAGGAAGCGTAATTATTAACATGGCAATTTTATTCATCATATTAGTCCATTCTTCTCGTGGCAAAGCTGTAAAATCACTTATTGCTAATTTGGCATTTCTCTCTATTCTGGAAACGGGAACTAAATATTTTAGCACTGCCACTGCCACTCAGCAAGAGCATCACTTGATAAACGTAAACGTACCTGGACCACTGTGCAGTTTAGTGAGCTTTTTGAAAAGTAAGTTATATTTCTAAAATAAAAAATATGTGTAAATTTTGAAATAATTTGTGTATTTTAGGTGTAATTCATACCGCCTTTACACTAAATATTGTGGCAATTATTTACAACCGACTGTATTCCTTTATTCGAAATACTGGCAAACAAAATGTGAGAGTCATTACGCACATTGTGTTTGTGTGGCTAAGTTCTGTTGTGTTTAGCGTGCCAACAGCTTTAATGAAAACTCAAATAGCGGATGGAGAGTATTTAGAAGAAGGAGGAGACACAGAGTGCAAAAGTGTGCATTTGTGGGACAGGTGGGAAGCAACTATTTTCTATGAAACGGTTAGATTCTTGGTGTTTGCCGTAGGTGTGGGAATTTACATGATATACGGTAAGTTGTACACTTTTACAGATGAATTTTACAAATGTTTTCACACGCATCCCGAAAATATCCACAACGAATAAATCCATAATGTGCCAATAACTTACAGTCAAAATATTGTACAAATATAAAAACTTTAAGAATTACAAGTGCTTTACTTTAAAGCTATTAATGACTCACAAATTAGTTTACTCGCCATTGTTGTGACTCGGGAGAAATGTTGTTGGGGTTTTTATTCATTGTAGATTCTCTCAATTGGGTTTTAAAAAATTTGGATTTCTTCGTCGGAAATTTTTTCGTTGTGGTGTTTTTCGGCAATCAATTAAAAAACCCCTACAGAAACTGACTTTTCCCTTATCACGAATTAGTTTGCCGGGAAAGCCAGATTTTTTAGGGAAAAAGTCAAACACCAGACTTTTCACTTATGATAACTGAAATTTCCTTGAAAAAACTTAGAAATATTTCGACACGTAGGTAGAGGCTGCTCTCGTCAATGAAATGAGTTCTGTACATTCATCATTCATATGCTGATAATATGCATTTAAATTGTGTCGCTTTATTTATTAATAAAACATACACATTAACTATTATACGAATGAGACGTACATTTCACTCTTGTCATATCGCACTTCTGTAGTGTAGGTATGCAATAGTCTGTATCTGTACTACAGATTTTGTAGTAATAAGGAGCAAATATGATGTCCAATACTACATTAGCATTTTAGCCGCCTCTTTGCAAAACCATAAATCACATTTTCGATTGGTACAAGTGGTAAGGTGACGCCAAAAAAGTCACGACGTGTAAATTTCTAGTCTAAGGCATCACATCATTTCTGCCTCAGGAGCCGTACCAACTGCTTGCTTGCTAGTTTATAAGCTGAAGACTGAAAAATGGCACAAGCACGGAAACAAAGAAAATCTCAAAACTAGAAGAAAAGCATATTTGAGTTTAACTCGTATGAGAACGTGTAACATTTGTTTTAATTTTTAATACTTTTTTATTTCATGTGTGTTGACCGGTGTGCTATATTGTTTCATATAAAACTGAATCATGAATGTACAGAACTCATTTCATTGACGAGAGCAGCCTCTACCTACGTGTCGAAATATTTCTAAGTTTTTCAGGGAAATTTCAGTTATCATAAGTGAAAAGTCTGGTGTTTGACTTTTTCCCTAAAAAATCTGGCTTTCCCGGCAAACTAATTCGTGATAAGGAAAAAGTCAGTTTCTATAGGCGCCAACTAATATTTTCAAATTTTTTCATAAGACCGATTTAAAATATAAGTTTTTTAATAATACAGCTGTAATGAAAATTCGATCCAGATTGAAGTATTTGAAAACTCATGGGGTAATTGAATATCCCTTAAACTTATTAAAACTCTCAAATTGAAATTTACTGAGTATGTTAATAGTTTATCTAAAAATTTTATTTTAGAACGTGCCCAGACAGCAGCTGCAAAGGAAATTAAACAACATTCGATTACTTAATTTTTATCTGATTTCTTTTGTGTTGGTGTTGCTACCAATTGGCATTATGATATTTTATCGTAGAGTAGCTCTAAGAATGAGTAGCGGGAATCATTTGGTAACTGACTTTTTTGAATACTTTGAAATGATTTTGAAACCCGCGCTGCTGTTTTACTTTTGTATGAGTCCTCTAATGTCTTATTTGTTTTTGACGGGAATTCCTTTCTCGGGGTTTATTTGTTTTATGTGTAAATCAAGAGTGGAGATGGATAGTGAGGAGCAAGGCGGTACTAGTTTGATGACAACGTATGATCAGGCTTTGGAATTTGAATGTGCAAATTTGAATGACCAGCCAAGCACTGTTACGAAGGAAGAAAATGAAATATTTGGAAATATGGAACAGGAAACAGCAGTATAGAATTACAAGGTATTTGAATAAATGGTGTGATTTATGCTGGCTGGACAAGCTTATTGCATATTACCAAAATAATGTGTACAATCTCAAGTTTTTCAAAGATTCTAAAATAACGTTATAAAATGTAAATGTAAACAGAGCATACTTGACGTCTTAGGAATTCGGTAAAAAAATTAAATCTTTCCAAATATTCCAACTATTTGTATGAATGTGCTTGAGCAAGCTACATCAAAAGTCTGTTTGATGCTTTAACACGAAACACGTCTATTGAGAAATGTAGCGTTGAACTTTAACAGCCTCAGTAAAAAATGATTCATTAAACCTGTTGTATTTCCATGAAGATCTATAAAGTCGGTTTCAGCTGCTTTGCTCTCAATTTTCAATCAAACCTGTTTCGTGGAAGAAACAAAAAAATTTACTTCTTCATTTCGTTCATGCAAGCTTTTTATACAAAGACAAAGCTCCTCTTGCATGTTTATTATTGTGATCTTAATACTAGGGACAATTCTGGATGTTTTTATTCCCGGTACAATATGCTCCATTCAATAAAATCTTCAAAAGCTGTTTCTAAAAATTGAATTATGTTCAATTTAAATTGTTCTTGGCATTTTAAGGAAGACAGGAAAATGCAATTGATCAATCTATTTGAAAGGTCAAAGGGATTTGTCGCTGATGATATTCATGACATAGCACAATTTTTTGCAATACTGAAATATATTGTTATGATGTATACCACACTGCATAATAATAAGTTTTCTAACATATAACACACCTTTTCTGTTTCTATTCTAATGGTCAAGTTGTAATCTGTGTTTGTTTTTATATATTTTAGGTGTATGGCAGTCAAGGCCCACGTGTCTATTCAGACACGCTGGCGTTTGAAAGATTCAGGAACAAATAAATAAATGGGGTACCCACTATTGTTAGAAATTGTGTTATTTGCAATTCTATCCATTAACATTTCAAACGCCAGAGCTTTTGAACACATTCCCTTAATCTACAACACAAACTTGATTTTCTGTCAATTTTTGAGCAAAATCTGCCGGAAGCTTTTTGAAATATCTAAATTTGAAGGTAAAAAATTTAAAAATTCTTTACAAACCTTGAGTTGGCATATTTTTTCTCAATGGTTATCTCATATTGTTAACCATAGTTATGTGCATCTAAAGAGAAATTAAAAGAAATTTTTAAATGCAAATATGAAGAAGTAGTTAAACTTAACTTTTAAACGTGTCCATATAGACACCCAGCGTGTCTAAATAGACACGTGAACTTATTATCAGAATTTTCTGGAACCTGTCTATATAAACACGTAGCGTGTCTATTTAGACACGCTACGTGTCTATATAGACACGTGAGTAAAATAAATAAAATAATGCTTCTTACGTGTCTAAATAGCTGGGTGTCTAACTACAGTCTACGGACATGGCTTAATTTATTCCATTTTGGAACAAATATATTCCATCCCATGGAATAAATTTATTCCATTTTGAAAAATTTTAACATGGAGAGGATAGGAGAATGGAATAAATTTATTCCATTTTCAGTACTTTTTCAGTTTTGCAATTTTAACATGCCTAAACACCAATTTAACATCAATATAATTTTATTTATGCGATCTTGATTTTATTGATGACGAATTGGATCGGATTCGAACGGATCTATCTTCCAACGGCTATCCAATTAATTTTATCAATGCAAGGATAGAAAAAATGAAAATTAAGGTAGCTCAGTACCAACCGGAAATGGATCTGCAACAACTGGAGGACAAACCAATACGTCTTATTCTACCATACATGGGTCCACTAACAACCAGGATAACCCAGTTTTTCAGTTACCACATTGAATGTGACTTTGGCTACATCCCGGGTACGAAAATAGGCAGCATAGTATGCAACATGAAAGAGAAACTTTCACAGCTCCCACCAGGAATTTACAAAATAACTTGCAACTGCACTTCCATATACGTTGGCGAAACTAGCAGACCTTACAACGAAAGAGTGGAGGACCATTTCCGAAGAAGTTCAAATTCTGCTGTGACTGAGCACATGAAAGAATTCCCTGACCACATTTTGACAATTGACTCAGCAAGTCTTGTTGAAGTGGAACCTCGCCATTTCCACAGAGAAGCTAAAGAAGGCTTATACATCCAAAACATCCCTCCAGACAAACGAATCAACAAAAACAACGGCAAAACTTTGAGTCCCATTGTTTCTACTTTCCTACTAAAGCTTATCCCTCAATTGGACACGTAACCAAGGAAGGATGACCATGCAACATTTCCTCTATTTCAAAAATATTTCCTACTTTTGTCATAAAAAATATTGTAACGCGTTCCTGTTTCTTTTTACGTTTTGCCTGTATTTTAACTCCTGAGGAAGAAATTAGTAAAATTTCGAAAGCTTGAGTTGATTAAACTGCCAGCATCCGTTAAGCCCTTATTTTACTTTGTACTATTTATCAATTTTATTTTTGATTATGAAAACTCAGCAAATTTAGAATGTTTTTGTCGTGCCCGTTTTAAATCTGTCGTGCCCGTTTTAAATCTGTCGTGCCCGTTTTAAATCTGTCGTGCCCGTTTCAAATCTGTCTTGCCCGTTTTGAGTAATTTGCAATTAAAATTACAATTTTTTAAATGTCTATATCTCACGAAGGCTTTGATAAAAAATCAACAAATTAATCACAAAATGTGAAGAATTCAAAGAATTATCAACGTGCAGTTTATTTTAAATTGACGATTTAAAAAAAAAATGGAATAAATTTATTCCATTGCCTATCCTGCCCGAGTTAACATGGAATAAATTTATTCCATTTTTCCTTTTTATCAAGATTAGTAAACTAGCCAACCGCCAAGCATGAAAGTTTAGTATTCGGAAGTCATTCTACACAAAATACTCAATTAAGATAGCCCAGATGAAATTAATGGTACCCAAGGGTACCCAGCAGCAATTAAGGTTACTTATGTGAACTTAATGACAACCAAAGGTACCCAACAGCATAAAGGTTACTTATACACTTAATGGTAACCAAAGATACCCAGTAACAATTAAGGTTACCTACGTACACTTAATGGTAAGCAAAGGTACTCACTAACAATTAAGGTTACCTAGGTACAATTAATGGTAACAAAAGGTACCCAATAGCAATTAAGGTTACCTACGTACACTTAATGTAACCAAAGGTACCCAACAGCAAGTAAGGTTACCTACGTACAATTAATGGTAACCAAAGGTACCCACTAACAATTAAGGTTACCTACGTACACTTAATGGTAACCAAAGGTACCCAATAACAATTAATATTACCTACGTACAATTAATGGTAACCAATAAAGGTTTCCAATAACAATTAAGGTTACCTACGTCGCTTTTCATGTTTATCCAAATTTTCATCAGTGTAGCTCAAATACTTTTCGTTTTAGCAGTTTAACCCCCGGGGGAAGGGGTTTGTCATAACAAACTTCGTTTTCCAAGTGTACGCATTATATTTTAAAGAAATACCCACCCTCCATTACATTCAAGTTATAGCTTCGAAAACAATTATTTTTTAGAATGGCTACAAACCCAGAGACCCCATATTATGGATGTATTTTGAACAAAAAATATTTTTACGAAAATGAAATAAAATTATTCCATTTTAGGTTTTTGGAATAAATTTATTCCATAATGGAATAAATTAATTCCATGGGATGGAATAAATTTATTCCAAAATGGAATAAATTAAGCTATGTCTGTAGACTGAAATAGACACGTGGGCCTTGACTGTATGGATGAAATGAAAAGCCAAAGAAATGAGTTTTCTAATTCAAACTGTTGGGGATTGCTGATAGCAGTCTGAATCAAACGCGGACATTAGACTTATATATAAAAATAAAGTAAAGTTGTATACTTTTAGAAAAACCTTAAAGACCGTTTAGTATAACTTTGAATTATTCTAAAGTAGTTTCAATAAGTAAATACATTTACAAAAAGGAAGATTCAATAAAATAACCATACCTGTAATAAAATGAATGTGTTATAATGCGGTGGTATGTACAAAATATTAAAAACGCAAATTAGCAACTTTAATACAAAATTTGGAACAATACGTAAATTAAAACCTAATATGTTACTATAACTGTTATAAGAGTTCCTCAATATAATTCAACAATAATAATAAGGTTATAATGTTGTGGCAATGTAATTTTTAAATATGCGATGCGCTAAAACACGATTGGAATAGTTTGATGAATGTATATTTAGCGTGTAGAGTTTTAAGCGAGGTTCATAGATATTGTGTGTACTGTTTAAAAAAACGGATTAAACAATTAACGAAGTAAAATTTGCTGCTGTTTCTAAACTATTTTATTTTGCTATGATTTGGTAACAGTTTGGGAAGTTCATAACGTATTTTTAATAAGAAAAATTCAAATCTTTGGGTTTTTGGTTAAGTTGTAATCGAGAAATACAACATTATAAATATATAATTGCTTTGTTTATTTATCAAACAGAGTTTGTGTGTTTTTGAGTAGCTGATAGTTATATTACTCAAATGAATTTTATTATGTTCCAATATAAAATGTCACTTTGTTTGCTTCTATTGCCCACCTTTCAATTTTGCACCAAAGCAATTCTGTAAGAAAGAAACAAAAAAGCTATCTACCTTGTCCTGTAAAAGATTCCAGCGGTGGTAGAAATCCAGACAGTATTTTAGTTAAGTGTTCCTTAAAACTATTATGCACAAAAACAAGCAGAGAAAATTGATTTCCTTAGTTGTACTTTCAATTGCATTATTGTATAAAGGACGAAAATTGGGATTGCTATTGTAAATGAAATAGAATTAGTTATTACAGTTTATACAAATGCATGTATAATTTAAGGTTGCTTGTCAAATAAATTCAAACTGCAATTACTTACTTCTTCAACTATCAAGTTTTCTTAGTCTTTGTCAAGTGAATTATAATAAAAAATTTGTAGTCACACGACAGATTGTACGGTCACAAAATCATGCAATTGGTTTGGTGGAATCGTAACAAAATGACAACTTTACAATTATTTGCATATATTTTGCTGCCGTATAATATTTTACTGACGCACATTTGTGAGTACTGATGCGACAATCATATAATAGGCATGTGAAACTGCTGTTGTTGTTTATCCACAGTTTAAACACACTATTCTGTACCAAAATCATTCTCTAAATTGCAATTAGAAAATAGTTTAGCTTGTTCTGAACAAATATAGCTGACTTTTTTTTGCTCAACTACATACAAAATGTTGACGTGTAGTTTGGACTACAAGAAATTCCATTATTGGCTCATATGATTCGATTTTATCACCCAAGTGCTAGGTATTACCAGTGAAAGCACGGAATTTTTACACGAACAAAAATAGGATAGGTAACGAAACACTATTTTCTCCGGAGGTTTTTAGGGATCCATTTGTAGAAAACAGTGGGAGATATATCAAAGCAGGTATACAACATAAAATGTGTGATGTGTGTTATGGGGATTTGCTCAGCTCTCACAGCTTTCGGAGCAGATTTGTTTTTCTCCAGCAGTTCAATAGGGGTTTTGTGCAACTGCTTGGATTTTGGAATTTATGTCAGATATGGAATATTACATCAAACGTTAATAATCTGTATTACTATTCATGCTTATAACCCAAACATTTTGAGTTGCAAATAAAAGATTTTGGATATCTTATACAAGTTTGATACACCCAATGATAGTGCAGTTGAATGAAACATTATGAATGAACAGTTGTATGTCAGCTACATTAGTTCAAATGGAACATACAACATCCACTTCAGTAATTGTATCTAACGAAAAATCTTGAACGCCGCTGGAAAAAACTCGGTATCCTGGTATCTAGGATACCGGGAAATCTTGGACCAAAGAAGAAAGAGGAAAGGAAAGGAAGAGAAAATGTAAGGAAGAGAAAAGGGAAGGAAGAGAAAAGGGAAGGAAGAGAAAAGGGAAGGAAGAGAAAAGGGAAGGAAGAGAAGCAGGTAGGAAGAGGAATGGGGGAACGGATTTTCCAGCTTTACTTTAGTATACAAGTCTTCTCGAGTTTTATGCATAATTGATCCATTTTATTACAACACTTATCCAGTCTTATGCGATCTCTTTCAATTCTCAAACAAAAATTTTCCCGTTGCTTTACAAAATTTCCTTGTCGCTAGTGTCCATGCCTAACACCATTCCATTAAGCTTGTTGAGTTTACGCATTTAAAAATATATACTGCTCAACGCATTCCAAAAATGATTTATTATAAAAAATTCAAATGTTCTCGTTTTAAAACCAGAATTTTCCCTTTCTCTGCGAAGCACATTTTTCGTTGTTTCTTAAAAACTTTTACAAATGTTACAACATTTTTGCACTATTTCAGAATTTCTTTTCATTTGTGTACAAAATCGTTCCAATATGCAAATTGCTTTTACCAAATTACCAAAATATAATAGGTCAATTCTGCCAGTTTTATAATCAACTCGTGGGAGCGTGTCGTGACATTTTATGTTTAGCGGGAATTTTTTTTATTTATACCATGTGTTCACCGGGAAATTTTTGAGTACGCTTGGATACCGGTAAGAAAAAGTTTTTTCCAGGGGCGATCTTGAAATGACGGAGGATCCTCTCGTAGAACCTTACCCTTTATGGAGTCGAAAAATATGTTCAACTTCGAAGTGCACCAGTGTATTGTCTATATTGATTTGAAAAAATACTTGAAAGCCGGGAATGTTTCCGTGGCCATACAATATCTTGTGTAAGTGTTCAAACTGTACTCTGTTAATTACTTTATAAGCCATAATATTCACGTAAATGACAAATCATAAAAAAGAAATACTGCTAGAGTACCTGAAACACAAAGTAGGTGAATATACAAACCACTTGTCAATTACATTCGTCAACCATATATATTGAATGTTGAACTTTACAACCAATATAACGGTACAGGTTTTCTACTCAAACTTGGTTCTGTGTTTGCACAAAAGGAGAATGCAAAAGAGGTTGTTGAAACTATTCATTGACTGTAATGACAATACGTATCATATATATATATACATACATATGGAAGACTAAGCCAACAAATGGAACTCCGTTCACCTGAAAGATTTCAAGCGTTGAGAAACAAGCTTGTATTCACTTTTATTGGAAACCTAATAACTATTTGCGAAGGACAAAATTTAGTTTAGTTTAGTTCCTGTATTACTTTTTGTAGCAGTGCTTGTTATTGTTGCAATGGCAATGGCTGATTCAATGTAAATATTAAAACCTTGAAGCAGTAATTCAGATTGAATTTACACGTGCGGTAAATACATAATATGTTCGTAAAGTGGAAAATTTGCAGCTGCATTTTTTTTTCTTTTTCTGGACTGCTTGGCAGACCAAAGCCACGAATTCCTATGTGAATCGGGAACAGGACCCGGTTACCCCGGTAAACTCGCTCCCGGACAATTTTCCGTGGACAAAATTTGGTTGGATGTTTTTCCTGCTGACATTTTTCCCCCGACACACTTTCCTCAAAACGGATATTTTTCCCCTGACAAATTTTCCCCCAAAACGGACACTTTTTCCCCTGACAAATTTTCCCCCAAATCGGATATTTTTTCCTGACACTTTTTTTCCTCCATTACAAATATCATAACAGTCTATTGATATTGGTAGTGGGTAAAAAATGCCAGCCAAAAGAAATATATGACATGATCAATGAATGAAGTAAGCCTATACCACAGAATATTGGCAATGCAGTCTTGTTTTTATATTTTACTTGAATGTTTACTTAACCTCTTGTATAATTCTAAGCACAAATATGGGTTCTTATTTTGATTGCTGACTTTGTATATTGATTCATTTTCAAAAAGACCAAACAGGCTATGTGCATTTTTCATTGCAAACATTTTTTTAAATATGGAAAAAATTGTCGAGGAAAAATGTGTCTGAGGGAGTTTTTGAGTATGGAAAATTTGTCCGGGGAAAATTCGCTGAATTGGCAAATAAAATCAGGGGAAAATTGTCCAGGGCGATTTTGTCTAGGGCAAATAGTCTGGGGATGAGTTGTCCAGGGAAATTAAGTCACCATCCCATGTGAATTACGACTTCATCCCCGGGACGCTAACCGAAATGCACCTGTTAAAAAGGATGTTGAAACACAATCTTTATATTTTGTACATGTTTTAATTTAATTTTGAGTGTTTGTCATTATGAATTAGATACATTGGCAGAATGCGTCATCTGGTAGTTTCTCTAACCAGCATATCATATTTGTACACCCCGGATATATTTTATAGTTTTAATCTTTTTTATGCATTTACTGAATTGTAAAATAAGCTGAAAAATGTCAAAATTATAAAACAACTCAATTCATAATAATGCGCAATTCCCCCAGAATCTATTATAAAACTTGATCTTGCAACATTTTACCTTCAACCAGTTATATCAAATGCCAGACTTTAGAGGAAAAAATTGTGCCAGTTTGCAAACCGGAGGATTAGATTTTTACGTAAACCCTTTGTTAAATAATCTGCCAGATACTTTCACTATTCGACTCACCAATAGCCACTCAGTAAACAAAACATGCAGGCTCTAATGTTTTCTTTCAATTGCTGCTCATACGCACTTCAGAAACAAGCTGGGCAAATATTTTTGGAAAACTCACTAAGCCATAACGTTCTCCCAACACTTTATATTAAAAAGGACACATTTTTAAACATGGCTTCTTTCTGTCTCAAAAATGATTAGCATGATTTTATGTACTTTGTACTACAAAGACTTTCTCTGTAGTGGGGTGTTAGGACATGTAAAAACCAGCAAACAAAATCCTTCAGAAAATTCCTCAAAGCACATTGACAAATGCTTATTGACGTCCAAGTCGTTGTATTTATTTGCCAAAAGAAAAAACATGAGTCATGTTAAGGATTTTGTCTAATTTTGCTACAAGTGCGAGTAACTATATTGTAAATTTCATATAATTGAATATACTCCTGTTTCCCAATCAGTATATTAGAAACCAAAAAAACACTTGAAACTAAGAACACTTTGAGTTATTATCTGCTCAGTTGGCATAGATCTATCTAAAGTGCCCATAATGATAGCAAAATATTATCACCGATAGGAAAAATGGTTTTTGTGTTCCGTTTTTAAAATTTTGTATGGCATTTTTTAGAGTCTTCTATCTTCTTATTAAGTGAAAGCAAACATAATATATATCGCACTTGATAGGACAAATAGCAGAAAATATAATACATCATCAGTGGTTCATCTCAAGTAAAAGATTTCAGCAAGCAAACAATAGACTAAAAGATGGACAAAACATGAAACAAAATTGATGCCATGCTTGATTTGCCTTCACAAACAGATCCAAATAGAGTATGAAAACTTTATGCTAAGCAATTGTATTATTGCACTCATCAAAAGCTGGTCGAGATAATACTTAAAAGGAAATAAACTACTCTTTTTCCAAAATGTTAGGATTTTGGTTCTTGTGACTCCGGCATGTCCAGTGAGGGATTTATTTGTGCATCTGAGTTTTAAAGCAGGACCATTAAATCTTGCTAAAAAGCTGAAGGTATGTATACTTATAAAATAATATGATGCGCTGGTTATGAAGCTTTTAGTTGGTCATTGACTGCTTAGAGTGCTATATCACGGTCGACAAACGTAAATATTTTACTTGTATACCTTCAAACTTAATATTAACTTTTCTATCAATGATATAACGAATATTGTGAGTACCGCAGATCAGACTCCGTACTTCAGAAGGCTTTCCTCAGAAATTAGTCTCAACATGTGTGAGGAAACACAACACGCTGTTGCCATCTTGTACGAAACGTTGTTTCTATTTGAACGAATTTGAAATATATTTATAAACGCTTTAATGCACCGGTAGTTTCCATGTTACGCAATGAAATTGAGACACAAAGATATTCACATATTTCAGTAATGTGAAAAAACATGTGTTTGAAATGTGTACATATTAAATTTAAGCAGAATAGCATGTTGGATAGGGAATTCAGAGAAAGCTGGTAGGTGAAAAAAAACTGGCCTACCCATAATATATAAAAGAAACTCTTATGCAAGTTTATTATAAACATTTTCGAACAAAATGAAGCACAAAAATTAAGTCATGGGTCATACTGACATATAAGATAATATTTATGAAGACATTAAAGGTTACAATGAAAATTTTCTTGCTCTCAGTCGACTACTTAGAATGATATTCAGTGAGCTTTTCTATTTTTGACAATATTTATATTTTGAGCATAAAACGTTACAAGAAATTGGAGGAGAAGTGAGCTAAAACTTTCAAGGCTGTTATTCACAGTTGTCTCAGTTTGTTTTGGCCTTTTCAACCTTTTGAATAATTGGCTTATCATTATCATTCATATCGTAGTAAATAGGTAAACCTTAATAGTTTAACGCAGTTAGTGAGACGTCGTTTAAGACTTTTAACATCGCCCTGTTTAATATTTCTGAATTTGAAAATGTGTAAACGTGCTTCGGTTCCAAGTGGAATCTTCTGTTCTGCTTTGGGTGAAAGTCTCAACGTGCGTGCTGGAGAAAGGTAGGAACAAATAGATACATGCCGGCCTGTTGATATCGATTATAACCCAATAAATATATGTACATTGAAACTCCTAACGTTTAGGAGAACCACCACCACCAATAGTTTTAGGTATACAAAGTCATGTTTTTATTTTTATTTGGTCAGGTGATGCTTTTGGTGCATTTATCTAGTAAATATAATGCCAATCAACTGATAAGAAATGTTTCCTTTGGCTTAACGTTTTATTTTAGTAAATGTTATTAAAATGTCAATCAACACATGTAGATAGGTATGTCTAGTTAAGGATAGAGTGATAATTGATTATGAAAGTAAGTTTACCGTTTTCTATTACACGAAAAAAATGTTTCTACTCCAGCTAAGAATTGTGTAAAGAAAAACTGTGCGACTATGCATTTAATAAAACTAAAAAGCATAAACTCTGAATGTCTGAATATGAAACTTTTTTATATTGTCCAATGTTTGAAATAACTTTCTTCCTTTCAAATGATCATCGATGCGTTTTTTATTGCCACTTCAATATAATAAACTAATCCCCATCGCTGATCCGATATACTGTGTTTTACATTTGTGTGTATTTGATTATTTCAAATGTGAAATTGAAGCCAAAATGCTATACTAATAATAAGTATCAGTGTGTTTATTTTGCTGCTCATTGTAAATAGAAAAAACATAAAATTTAGAAATGAATGTACTGGAACGCTGCAAAGCATATCATCATGCAATGACTGATAGTGATAACAAGCAAAACAAAAGAAGGATGCATCTGAAACTCATATGTGTAATTTTAGTACCTATTTTGATACAAAAACAAGTACGAAGCACCATATAATGATAATGGAGCAGATTTTGCAAAGCTGCCAATTTTAAAGTCAAAACGCAACTTGATATCTCTTGACAATCCTGAGTTAACCTAATACGCAATACTACAGTTGCGTATAACGTATGTAGAATATTAGAATTATAATTTTTGGATAAGTGAAATAACTCCAAAGTCAGAATAATGTTATGGTTGTATTGTAGCAGAATGTACGTGTCAGTTTGGGTAAAAAACCTTTCAAAACTTGAATTAGTTCCTTTGTTTGATCTTCATTATTTTTATGGAGTTACAATAAGTAACGCAAGTGATAGTAATCCCCATTACCTCGTTAGCAATTTCATAAGCCATTTTTGCGTTGGAGACATATCATAGAGAATATTGCAAAGTATCGAGAAAACTTGCCTAATATCAAGTACCTGAATACATAAGCCTCTTTTCCATTGTTACATTAAATCACTGTAATAAACATTGAATTGCACAGTCATAACAACGGCACATGTTTTCTATTGAAATTGAAACTTGTGTTTGCTCAAGCAAAAAGAGAGGCTGTTGAAGCTATTTCTACATTAAGTACCATTATAAAATTTATGGCTTATTTGTCTTTCGAAAACTGGGAATATAAAGAGAAAACCAATCAAAAGTACACTTTCATATAGCATTTCAAGTACCTACAAACAAGCTTATGTTCACTTTTGCAATCTGAATCGCATCATTAAAATGCAAATGGCATTGTTTTTTGTATTATTTGTTGTGGCATTATTTGCAATTGGGGTAACAGCAGACTCAATGGGATTAGCACAAACAGAAACTAATAAGCCAGGTTCAACATTCTGGTGCGGATTAAGCATATATACAAATTATAAAATATTTATTTTTATATTGTAAATTTTCATGACTGTTTGGTAGAGAAAGTTGTGAATTCCTTTACAATTCCTATTCCACCACCGAGACGCTAAACAAAGTAGAAAGATGCGTTGGAAGAGAACATTAGAACAAGTTCAGTTTCTATATATTTAAATTCAAATTGTACAATAATCTCTTGTATTTCAATTCTTGGCATCTAAAAGGTAAAATTTACATTGTAAAGTTTCTCGTTTTCCTTGTAGCTTGTTTTTAAAATGTTTCAACTGAAAATCATAACCATGTCTAGACAGTTTGCATGAGTATTTCAGTATTTGCTAATTCCGCATAACCCAACAGGCTTTGACATATGACAAAACCAGAAACAGATTTGTGGATGCTTTTACCCAATTTAGAAGTAAGCGGAAAAGTGTCCCAACCATACGCAAATAAAAACTTAATGCGTAATTTCTTCGTAATATATTTTATCCTATTTTGCAAAATAGAGCAGCCATGGTTTGTCACGTATTACACCTAAACACCACGAAACGTATTTGACAAAACGACTTAGTAGCTTTTTTCTGATAGTACTCCTTTTTTCATAAGTCGCTTGATATTTGCAATCCTACTTGCCAATAACTAGCCTATTATGCCAACAATACAAATAAACAACATTTTTACTCCAAACACCTCAGACAGAGGAAACTTCAGAAACAAACTAGCCAAATAACTATTCTAGGAAACCCTACTGAACGCTAATGTTCTCCAAACACTTTACATTAAAAGGGACACAATTTAAATCAAGGCTATTCCTTTCTTTGTTCAAAAAATGATTAGCACGATTATACGTACTATAAAGACTCCATGTAGTGTAGTGTTTAGTCATGTAGGAAGAAGCAAATAGAATCCTTGAGAACATTCCTCAAAGCACATTTGCAAAAAAATTTTGACGTCAAACTCTTTGTATTTTCCATGTCAAAAAAGTAAATATTTTGCACAATTTGCTACTATTGCACAAGTTTAATATATGGACGTACTTTTATTTCTCTATTGGCAAAACGCAAATTGTGCCTTATAATAAAATTTATTGAAAGCAAAAAAACCCTTTGAGTTATTATCTGCTCAGTTGACATGGATCCATCTAGAATGTTTTGAGATTTTGTCGCAGATAAAAATACGTTTTTGGGCTTCTTGTTTAAGCAATGGAATCCCCATGTCGTTTTGTTGAAGATATTTTCCAGATTGTCAACATTTTTATTCCTTTTTTCTCAATGAATGCAAAGATCAAACTTTCCGTGCTTGAAAGTACTTTGCAGGCTATGTTAAGATCATTGTGAAGATTTCCTTTGTAGTATGGCCCTCAGGATCAAAGACGACATATTGGAAGGATTTGAGAAACCACAACACTTGAAATCATTATGTATTATATAACAATTCTTAGTAATTTTTTGAGAAGGGTTGAAATAAATCTTCCACTTTGTACTTCTCAATTCTCAACATCTCAACTATCGGATTGCTGGGAAACATAATGTATCTAGGTATTATGAATAAGCAAATTATACTATTACAAGTAAAAAAGGACAGGCATATAAATCTGTCAACGAGTAAAATCCTTTGGACGATTAAGGATTAGAACAAGCACAAAATATAACTTCAAAGAGATTTGTGTCGTGCGGGAATTCTTTATGTTATTATTTAAATATCTAGCCGTCAAACAATAACAGTATTGTTGTAACCCTTCTAGATCTAGTTTTGCTAATAAAATCAAATAATACTTGTGTCTTCTTAGGGTGGTCCTATATTTTATTTTTGTAACTGAAACAAGTTTAAACCGCAACATGTTGCTTGTTTCCAAAGTCCTGTTTTTTTTGCTGCAAAGAAAAATACTATGTTGGATAAGTTCTCTTTGATCCAAGATCGTTAACGTACAAACGCTATTTGTTCTAATGAGACAGAAGGTTATGCTTTCTTAAAAACGGGATGCGAAAAATATTAAAAATATTTATTTCTCTATTTTTGCATGGAAACATAGCGTTGAAATACTTATAATAGGCTTTATAAATTTAACACTTTGATGATGACGATGGTATAAAAAAGTATAATAAATATTTCTGGTTTTACATACGCGTCAAAAAGCGTCCGACTGTAATCTAAGTTCAAAACGAGTCAAGAATATTGCCTTTATTGCTCTTTTTGCGCAGAATTGCAAACCTAAGCACTACAAACGTTTTTGCACTAGTTTGCTAAAATCTACATAAAATTTAATTAGGTTTCATAACCTCAACTGATCAACAAGCTTATACGTTAACCAAATGAAGGCACAAACAACTTTTTACTTTGTGCATTTACATGATACCACAAACACTTAGTATTTGCTCACTGCCACAAACACTAAATAAGGCTGATGATATGTAAACAAAAATGTTTTGCTATATGTTAGAAAGCTCCATTATATGAATATAGGCTACCTGACTTATATGCCTTGAACATTTTGTACATTTTTCTACAAAAATGTATCAAACATGTTTTTACTCTAAAAATAAAGTATATTTCGTCTCCTGGAGTTTCCAAACTAGCTAAACATTTCTTCAAAAATCAATTTAGCACAACGAAAATCACAACATGCTGTTTCCCATCCCATGTCTAGAAGAAATGCTGTATGTTAAAGCAAAATTTAAATTTACGCATACATGCTATTTTACAATAGTAACTTTCATGTCAAAGAATGAAGCTTAGATATAAACATACTTGCATAATAATGGGAAAAAACCTGTGCTTGAAATGTTGACAGAAGAAAACAAAATGGAATAACGTCTTATTTCGGAATTCGGAGAGAGCACTGATGTGAACAAAATACTGATGTACGCCGTAAAGAAGAAAACAAGTAGGAAGAAAAGCCTTTCTGAAGTGGAATGGGGCAAAAACTGGCATCATCAGTCATACTGACTGAGTAATGCACACATACTCCTACCAATGACAATTAATTGAGTTGAATAGCTATTCATTTCAAAATAAATAGATTTTTTACATTGCCAAGCCAATTGGATTTCATTATGGTGAGCAAGCGTTTTTATTATCTTTTGGTTGACTAATTTGTATTCTGTTTCAAGAATGAATACGATGTTCTGTTAAATACATAAGAGAAGAAAACAATCTTTTGAACAGAAGGCTGATTCATTCAAGAGAAATGTTATATAGATCCTACAATATTGATCTCTTCACTGGTTCACTTTTAAGTTGGGTTTTCTACAAGTTGTCTACGTTAACACTAGTTATTAAACACATTTCAGGCAATTCACAGTCTCCAAACAAAGTGTATTTGTATATGTTGTGACGCGTCATTCGGTAAATTTTGTCAGTTACACCGGAAATCCACGTTTTGTCCCTTTATTCCTCTATTTGGTTTTTCTTTGTCTTTGCGGAAGTACAAGCTTAGTTAAATTTGTTTGGGAAATGGGCAATTCGAATATATTTATTACTTGAAAGCCGTTTGAATTGTTTGATCATGTTTTAATGCTTTGAGAGACAGTTATATAAAGAAATGTGTTTACATTGTATGAATGAAGTGTGAGTACTTGCTGTTCGCATTCTAAATAGCTTAAAGGTTTGTAAAAATGTTACTTGGATTGAAATTGAAGTAAAACTACGTCATAAGAAAATATATTAAAATCTGGAAACTTTTGTCATTTGATATTTTTTCTTGTTCAATAAGCCGTACGTGAGCGTAAGTATATATTTGACTAGTATGCATATAAACTTATGCGAACTGAGACATAAATGACGTGACGTGATTTTGTAACATGTATCTCGTAACGCGAGTAAAAGCATTGAATTATATTCTCCATAAATTAAATGGGAGTATTTAGCACAGTTTTCAATTTCAATTATAGCATTATTCCTCTTTTTATTAAATCTTTCAAAATCTTATCTCTTATGCTTAAAAAACTAGACGTATCCTTTAAACCTATATGAGCATGCATACAACTTTCACTCCAACAGTATACTATATCATTTTGCACAATGACACTATACACAACAGAATAAGAGCTAACGTCACAAAGTCGAGCGCAATACTTGTAACTTGTTGAAATAATAATTAATTGAATTAAAAAACAAATACAAGGAAACGGTGTTTGAGACATTTTTGGAATTTTCCGCCAGCATCTCATATTGCCCCGCTCACAACATTTAGTTTTTTAGGTTTAGACCCCATTTAGCCTGGTTTCGGGCCCCCCCAAAAATAAAGTGGACGGACACACAGACACACGGACAACGATATCCTAATAAGCTCCTCTGCAGAAGCAGCGAGCTAATAATACAAGAATTTTGAAACTTATTTATGTGTCTAAAAAACTAGTGGGTAATCTAGCATACCCTTTGCATTCTCTTTAGGAAATTTCAAAAACGTTCTTAAAATCTTTTAAAAAAACGTTTGCTACTATTTCCATTTTTATTTAATTAATTACCATTTCAACAAGTTGCTTGTATCCCGCTCTGCTCTACTTATGTGCATATTTAAGTTTATATACAAGCTATAGCGCTCATCTTTCAACAAACGTATCATAAGCGTTTGAACATATATACAACTTTCACTTTCTCCGTAAGCTATAGGTTTTTCCAGAAGGATGCTACACGCAACAGAAAAGAAGCTGACGCAACAAGAACCCAAGCTATATATATGTGTGCTTTCGCCAGCATGCAAACCTTTTTCCCATATCATACCTCTCTCTGCTTTCTCCCGCCTCAGTCTTCAACCGACTACTGATCTGACTAAAAGCTTTATTTCTGCTTTCTCTATCAAATTTCCATTAACTATCTTATTGCCGCAAAAATAAAACTTAAACAAAATAGCCGCATTTTCTGCAAATCTGAGCTTTATTTCTTGCAAGGCTGGAATCCGTTGCGAGAACAGTTTGTGCATATTCGGTGTTTGTCATCTTCACCAATCCTAAGCGATCGTAAGTAGAAACATTATCTGAACGATAAGCATGCATCTTCCTATCATGCAACTTCGGGCCATTATCAAGGTGAAATAGTGATAACAGGTCGCATAGCACAAAGTATAACCACATATTAGCCTTGCAATGTCTATAAAGTCAAATTTTTGTAGTTTTGAAAGTAAAACCGGCGATTTTGACTTTCATTTAATTGTTAACATATTTTCTGATCCCAACTGTTTACACAATTCCAAGGGATGGACAGCCATCTTAATTGCGTTGAATCTCCTAATATTTGCTGTCGGTTTGCTGGGAAACTTTTCAGTTGTGGGTCTGGTGGCGTGGAAGAAGGACTGGCGAACCCCCACAAACTTCTTTCTTTTTAGCTTAGCTGTGGCGGATTTGCTAGTGACATTGTGTTGCTTGCCGGTGTATCTTTCCTCAAACATATTTCTCCGTAAGTGTTTATATAGCCCATTACTATCTAATTATTTTTAAAATGTAAATTTTATTTTTTAAAATCTCAATTTTATATATGTACTACAGCATGGACACTTGGAACGAAAATTTGCAAAATAGCCCCCTACATTCACGCCGTTTCTCTGACTGCCTCGGCCTGCTCCATTCTTGCTGTTTACGCTGAACGGTAAGAAAAACACTCAAACTTTTTATACAAATTCGTCCACTATTTTATTTTTCAAATATTTTTATATTTCAGATGTTTGGTCATCCTGTATCCCACACCATTTAAAAAATACTTTACTGTTTGTCAAAGTTTTCTGGTTATCTCACTCATCTGGCTACTCAGTCTATTCATTAACCTGCCATGGTTTAACACCTTTCACTATGAAACGTTTCCAGAAACCGGCCAACTTCCATTTTGTTCCGAAACGAGGCCAAGTCATGAGCAACTACATTACTGTTTGGTTAATTTTCTAATTTCTTATTTTATGCCGTTAACGGGTATTCAGTGGTTTGAAAAACAAATTGAAAAAAGCATTGACGCCCCTCCTGCAACAAGTGGCTGTGATCCCGCAATGGTATGCACTCGAAATCGGATACAATCTCAGCATGAAGTTGATCGCATTGAAAAGCAAGAAACTCTGGAAAAAATTCGTAGTTTAAAACGTTATTTCTTTGGGATGTGGTTGCCATTCTACGTTTTCACCTTGCTACTGAAATCTTTTGGACTTCCGGAACCAAATACTTGGGGTACGACTTTATTTGAATTTGCACGCCTCTTCGTTCAGCTACTGGGTACAAGCAACAGTGCTGCGAATGCTATACTGTTTGCGTATTATTACAGCCCAAAGTTCCAAAAAATCCTCAGAAACTTGTATCGTTGCATCTGCTGTTGCTTTAAAAGTTCTACATCAAGAAGTTCAGTTCCAAGCGCAAGTGTGTCAAACCCGGCAGCTTTGACACCAAACTGTTCCGCAGATCAAAACCAAGCTATTCCGGATTCAAAAGAAAGCGCAACTTCATCTGGTAGGAACGTTCCGCTAGATGTGTTTAAAATAACCGTTGAGATCACTGTTCAGCGCAATTATGGTCACAACCTTGTTTAGTATGCGTCTAGAGGCTGACACTGTTGATGAAAGAAATTCCAGCACAAAAATAACGGCTAGAAATATTTAGGTGTTTCTTCATGTTGCCATTAAAGCATATTGAAATATATAAATATTGTAATAATTCTAATGTTTTGTTGCTATTCAAAGAAGGGTTTCATTATGTTATTCAAACTAAATAATAATATGAAATGTTTAAAATATAATTTTAGTACTGATACTGTTCCAAGTTTTAAAAAGCTGCAAAACTAAATATTTTGAAAACAGTCCAATATATTAAGAAGTGTTGAATCTTGTGTCAAATAAGATATACAAATAAATAATCCAAAATTCCTTAATATTATGCAAATTCTATTATTTTGTTCAAACGATTTCAAAAATAATCAATAAATAAATATTTTACAAATACAAAGTCTAGGTAGCGGATCAATTACAAATTACAAATAAATATTACAAAATGTAGAAAATTCAATTCTAGTGTAATGTTCTAAATTTAAAAACTACAAAATTATATATTTTGAAACTACTTCAATATAAAATATAGTAAGATATGTTTAAATTATGCAAGTTTTACTATTTTGTTCAAACTATTTCAAAAATACACAAATAAATAAATATTTTAAAACTATATAGTATAAGTATAGGATCAATTACAAAATGAAAACTAATTCATATTTTGAAACTACAAACTGTTGTAATTAAAAGTTGTTGTTCCAAATAACTCAAATTGTCAAGCAAAAGCTAATAAAATGTAATAAAATCCAAATATCTATAATCCGTTTATCAAACCATTGATTTTTGCGAGCTTGATTGGTTCATTTTATCTCCAGAATTGGAGAAAATGTTGTTATTGCCTAATATTAGAATTTGCGCCTATAGTGAAATGCTCCTACCTTGTATAAAACATACGTGTTTTTAAGTTATGTCGCTTTCATAGAACATGCCATCCATCACAACAGCAGCACACACAAAGCTCTCTTATGATTTCTTTGAGCTTCCAATGCGCCTTAACGCAGGCACTGCAAAAATCGTACTATTTTTCCGTCATCTTTAATTTAGCAACCTTGTACCAAATTTCCTTGCTCATTCTAACAGAAACTAAGCTAGAAACTTGCAGCAAAAACTATTGACATTTTTTAACACTTAATCTGTACATTGTACACGCATCGAGCTGCATCATCTCCTGCATATTATTTACATCTTATAGCCAATATGCAAATTTGTTGAATCACCGTGAGACGGACGAATAAAACCTTGACACAAAGAAATTATTTCAGTGCATTAACTTTTGAGAAAAGTTTAATTTCTTACTTCCAATTGCTAATAGTATGTAAGATCACATTTTGTTATTCAGAGAAAATACATAACTTTATGCAGAAAGCTACGTCACAAAATTATTCTTGTGAAAACTATTTTAGCCAAGCAAATAGCTTACAAGCTAAACAAAACAGATGCCATAAATGTAAAAAAAAGTACACAATCTTTATGAATACTGATTACTGGTAATCTTTAAAATCACTAAGTCGTCATTCCAACAACAGTTTCAAGTAATGCGCTTTGCGATTATTATGCACATATTCAACCTGGATTTCTGTATAAACCATGTCACTTGTGTAATGAAATGCGTTCATCCTTACTCATGGCATTGGACGCAACTTTCACTTTCTCTAGTCCAGGCTGCATACTGGGGTAAACCAAGCTACGTATCAGTTTGATCTTTTCCTAGCACCAAAACATCTCCTTTATCATAGCTTGCTCTGCTTTTTCCCGCCTCAGCTTTCATCCGACTGTTGGTCTGAGTGGAAGCTTTATATTTCTTCTGCAGTTCTATTATTTCCCCCTCAATCGCTCTTAAGTTTCTACACTTAAGTCTTCAAAATTAGTTCAGAAAGCGAATTTACCACCTTTGTCTCAACACATCTAAAATTTGTAGCTTTATTGTAGTATGTGTTGAAACCTGCTCAAATCCCCGTTGCGAAGAAGCGTATTTGAGCCTTGGTAATCCTGGAATTGGCTACGTGTGTCTTATCATAAGTATAATATACTGCAATGTAAAGATTGCAATATTCATCGCCCAGCAACCTAAATCAAGTTATTATGGGCAAATGCCTACTCCAACGCCAAATGGTCGCCTAACTTTGAATCAACGAATACATGATGGGAAAATGAAAGGTGTCAAAAATCTATGCGTTGTTTGGGTTTTGTTTATGCTCATGTGGTTTCCAGTATATTTTTTTCGAGCTATTTCAAATTTTGCAAACCATCTGCTTCACACTCTACGGAACCTACCTTTGTTGAAAAAATACAGCCCGTTGTTCAGCTACTGAGATTAAGCAACAGTTGGCTGAATCCTGTGTTGTTTGCTTGCTTTCGTGA
The DNA here is from genome assembly GCA_029691765.1 of Entomobrya proxima. NCBI lineage: Eukaryota > Metazoa > Arthropoda > Collembola > Entomobryomorpha > Entomobryidae > Entomobrya > Entomobrya proxima. Next base: position 41,782,602 of record CM056170.1, read on the forward strand.
AACTTTTCGTGATTAGTTAAAATCCATATTTTGTTGCATATGCAAAATGTGTTGCTGTCCTGCACGTTCTACATCAAACGCAGGGTTGCCGGTACAAGTGGTAGCCGTAAAGTTAGTCAAAGCGCGGATGGGACATGACGCAAAAATATGGTTGCTGTTTGTCAAGCTGAACAACGCCAAGCTTTTCCGGAATTGGAAGAAAGCCCAGCGGCACATTGCAAGTCTGCCCCAGCTGGTTTGGTTGTTTCACGTAACCCTCAACACAGTTAGGCACAAGTGTGGCCACTACGCAGTTTTGTTTACACACTGGTGCGATTGGGGGTGAAAAGTCGGAGCATGGAAATATTGAGTACCTCTGTTTCGGTACCTGTCAGTTAACATACCCTTTAAGGTACCTGTCAGTTAACAACTAAAACTGGGAAAGTATTGTAATATGTACAAGTCACTTTTAAACAACTAAGAAAATAAGTACTAGAAAAATATATAACTAGTGCATTCATTTTACTAGTCAGTCCAAACAATTTCGACGTTAAATATTTTTAAAATATCTAAATGTTGTACTATTCTACTATTTTTATCCAAATTTATTAGATAATATATATAAGAGAAAGAAATCAAAATTTTGAAATAGTTACATGTTGTTTTAAATAATTTTAATTATTTGTTTTAGATTCACTAAAGTATAAAAATTAGTAATATAAAATGTAAAATTATATGTGCTTTCGCATAATAGCAATTATGCTTAGGTCTAAAAATACCTTAATTATAGTAATTGTTCACTGTCGTGAACAGAAGTAGTTTTTTATCATTTGAGTTTTTCTGTCAATTTGCATGTTTTACTTTTGTCAGGATTCCGCCCATCTGCCTAATTGTCGTTATCAATTTTATTTTAAATATTTTTTGGGCTCTACGAGCCAACAAGTTTGTTAAACTTTTTTCCTTTCTTTTTGCTCATACGAGCTTAGTTTTTGTGAAGCCGAATGGCTAGATTTTTGGTATTTTTAGCCTCACACCAGTTCAAGGACAAGCAATTTGTCTGGTGTGAGGCATTTGTCATAAGAAAAAAGTGAAGAAGACTCCTGGAGCCCACCTCATCAACTCTTAATTTACTTATCATTTTTTGGACGAAAACGTCCTCTACCTATTGTAAACTTGCTGCAAAGCCAGCACTCTCTCTTTAGACTCTCTCCGTAGCTTTCATGGGCTACAGATCTCTGTAAATTTGCTAAAAGTTGTATAAAGTTTTCTCTCTGTGTTTTTCGTAAATCTTAACATTTCCGAAGTCCTTACCTGCATTGATTTTACAAAACTGGCAGCATAAAAGGCATTTTTGGTTAAGTAGAAGCAGTGGAAAAAAGGAGCAAAGCAGCGAAGGAGAGCATAAAAGCAGCATAAAAAAACTTTGGGGATTTTGGAGGATTTTTAGTTTTTTTGGTTTTTGGGGGTATCCTGTGATCCGGACCTTCTGGAATTTTTCTGGGGCAAAGTTGGGGGCCCTACGCAGTCTAATATTGTGTCTAAACCCCACATTTATGGCGATCCTGCCAGGATACGCCCACTAATTAAAAATTAAAAAACTTTAATTTTCTCATTTTGCCCCAAAAGTGAAAAAAAAGTTGTAGAAGTGCTTCATCATCATCATCATCGCCATGGCACCTTCCTTGAAGCTGAAAAGGGGCTGTTTCACAGCCCAGAAGAACCTGGAAGACAATTTAGCTCTGCTGGAGCAGAGCATCACCGCCCTGGACACCATGGTCAACGGAGCCACCATTGATGTGGAAGCAGCCGAGGTGGGACTCCACCTCCTCCGTAACCGGCACATGAAAGTCCTGAGGTTAATCGACCATTATGTAGTGCAGCTCAGAGCTGCAAACCTGGATGTTGAAGCCAAAAACCAAATAGGGCGTCGCGTGGATCTCATCAGAGGCATGGCGTTCATCGAACGTCGTTGCAAACAAAAAGTAGAAGTCACCGACGCAACAGCCACTCTAAATTCAGCAGCAGATCCCCACCTCAAGTCGACACTTCCAAAAAGGGAGTTACCAAAAACTGGGGGAAACGTCAGGGAGTGGTTAACATTTTCGGGGGCATTGGAAACCTCAACAGCAGCAACAGAAAATGAAGAATCCGTAAGCCCCACCAACAAAAACATAAGTAAAAATAACTCCAGTGCTCATAAAACTGCAGCAGGTTTTATAAATACGTCGAGGCAAAGGGGGAAGAGTCCCTGCATTTTTTGTCCCATTCCCGGTCACACCGCCACCGACTGCCGTGCTGCTCCCAAGATGAGCCTGGAGGCTCGTACACAGGCCATTCAGGACCACAGTGCCTGCTACAACTGTTTCCGAATTGGTCACGGAAGCAAACAGTGCAAAGCCAAGATGACTTGCATTTACTGTGGCAAAAATCACCACGTTGTGGTTTGCCACAACCTCAACAACAAGGAATCCACCCAACCCAAGAAGGATGAGCAACCCCAACAGCAATTTTCGTCGTCATCATCTTCATCATCCCAAATTCCGGCTCCAGTTCTCATGCCCAAGCCCGGAATCCATGAAGGAAGGAAGATCGAGATGGAAATGTCAACTGCTCCCCGTATTTCTGGTCCAATTGCCCGTCAGCAACCTGGCTCCTACCAAGAGGAGTGCAAAAAGAGGGGCGTCACCTTGACAGACCATGTTGCAGAATCGGAGGAAATGGAGGTGCTCGTCGGAGCCGACTATTGTGAGTTCCTTAAGCTGGGGGGTGAGTCAATTCCCCTCAAAGATGGGCCGGTAGCTGTCCACAAAAAGCTTGGGTGGATCTTATCTGGGCGACAGGAGTCCCCACCACCACCAGTAAGAGAGATGACCATGATGACCCTCCAGGCCACAGAAACTGAAAAGGAGCTTAGCAAGCTCAGGGCACTGGAGACTAACGGCATCATGGACCCAGCAGAGACAAAAACTAGACAGGAAGTTGAGCAATCCGCTCTCGTCAACTTCCATAAACCTGTGAAAAAGGAGCCGAGTAGCGCCTACACCGTGTATCTTCCCTTCAAGGAGGGCTACCCGGAACTCCACAACAATAAAAATATTGCCATAAGCCGCCCCCAAGTCACCGCCAGACGAATCAAGCTACAATGGACTTTGGGGACATACGGGCAAGTTTTCAAAACGTGGGAGGAAGAGAAGATTGTGGAGCCGCCAGCCGCTCCCACATTATCCCCGTCCTACCTCCCGCATCGTGCTATCATGAAGGATGGTTCCACCACTCCTATCCGTCGTGTCTTCGACGCGTCTGCCAAATCCAGGTTTGGGCCATCAACAAATGATGTCCTGGGGAAATGCCCAAACCTACCCGAACTGATCCCGTCCATCCTCACACGCTTCCACAAGGACAAAGTGGGAGTTGTAGCCGACATCAATGAGGCTTTTCGGCAGATGTCTGTGGCGGAGGGGGATCGCAACAAGCTTCGTATCCTATGGTGGGAGGACCCACCGACGAACTCAAGAATAAAAGAATGTCGACACACCCGTGTGGTATTCGGGGTGCCCTCAAGTCCGTTCCTGTTGGGTGCTACGCTCCAGCATCATATCAACCAGTATCCCCATTTCCCCGCACCAAAAAAGAAACTGCTCTCGTGTCATCATGTGGACAATACCGTCGTAAGTCTTCCCCACATGGAAGGCGCAATCCAGTTCCAGCGTGATACCCGAGATATCCTGTCAACTGGTCAACCTGACCTCCGTGGGTGGGAGTTCGGACCGAGCTCTCATGAAGAAAAAACAAAATCATTGTTGGGGCAGCTGGGGGACTTGAAAGATGACCGCCTCCGCATTGGGCTGGAAAGCCCGGCTCCAATTACCGCTGCAGAAGCTGACCGAGTCGAAGCCACCCTCATCCGTTTTATCCAGTCCTCAGTCACCCCCAAAAAATACAAGAAGCTTCCAGCTTTCCTAGACGATGGGGGAATTCTACGACTGAAGACACTCCTGGTGGTTGGGGAAGAGGATGAAGCTTCCACAAATCCGACTCCAATACCGGGAAACAATCCCCTTGTGAAGCTGCTCATATCACATGAGCATCAGAAGAGCCACCACACTGAAGTCCAATACTACCAAGTATCCCTCCGGGAAAAGTACTGGATAACGGATAGTCGCCGCACTATCCTCAACGTCACCGCTATCACTGCTACCCTACTTGTCGTCGCCACCTCGCTTCAAAGTGTGAAGTTTCCCGAGCTGCCTTGCCACCCGCACAAGTCAACGCCACCAGAGCCTATTCCATTACGGGTGTTGACGTTACCGGACCACTTTGTGAAAGAAGGGGAAGACCAACAGCCGTCTTCTCCAACAGCAAGACTAATTTTGTGGGGGCAAGCAAACTGCTCCGCAAATTGGACAGGAAGGGATCAAGAGCTCCAGCACCTAATAAAAATAAAATAAAAATTTCATTTAAATTAAAAGAAAAAATCATGAAATGAAAATGTAAAATTGTTGTGAAAGTTGTCATCTTACCTTATCCTACCCTTTTCTCCCTTAAATGACAGGCTGGGCTATAAACGCTCACGTCCTGTGTCTCTCATAACCGGCTAGGCTATAAACGCTTACGTCCGGCCCATCTTTTTTCTTTTTACCTTTTCAGGTGACAACTTCCGGAGAAAGCGGAAATCCTTTTGTTGTGTTTAATTAATCCCCATCCTGATTAATTAAGGTGGGAGTATGTCAGGATTCCGCCCATCTGCCTAATTGTCGTTATCAATTTTATTTTAAATATTTTTTGGGCTCTACGAGCCAACAAGTTTGTTAAACTTTTTTCCTTTCTTTTTGCTCATACGAGCTTAGTTTTTGTGAAGCCGAATGGCTAGATTTTTGGTATTTTTAGCCTCACACCAGTTCAAGGACAAGCAATTTGTCTGGTGTGAGGCATTTGTCATAAGAAAAAAGTGAAGAAGACTCCTGGAGCCCACCTCATCAACTCTTAATTTACTTATCATTTTTTGGACGAAAACGTCCTCTACCTATTGTAAACTTGCTGCAAAGCCAGCACTCTCTCTTTAGACTCTCTCCGTAGCTTTCATGGGCTACAGATCTCTGTAAATTTGCTAAAAGTTGTATAAAGTTTTCTCTCTGTGTTTTTCGTAAATCTTAACATTTCCGAAGTCCTTACCTGCATTGATTTTACAAAACTGGCAGCATAAAAGGCATTTTTGGTTAAGTAGAAGCAGTGGAAAAAAGGAGCAAAGCAGCGAAGGAGAGCATAAAAGCAGCATAAAAAAACTTTGGGGATTTTGGGGATTTTTAGTTTTTTTGGTTTTTGGGGGTATCCTGTGATCCGGACCTTCTGGAATTTTTCTGGGGCAAAGTTGGGGGCCCTACGCAGTCTAATATTGTGTCTAAACCCCACATTTATGGCGATCCTGCCAGGATACGCCCACTAATTAAAAATTAAAAAACTTTAATTTTCTCATTTTGCCCCAAAAGTGAAAAAAAAGTTGTAGAAGTGCTTCATCATCATCATCATCGCCATGGCACCTTCCTTGAAGCTGAAAAGGGGCTGTTTCACAGCCCAGAAGAACCTGGAAGACAATTTAGCTCTGCTGGAGCAGAGCATCACCGCCCTGGACACCATGGTCAACGGAGCCACCATTGATGTGGAAGCAGCCGAGGTGGGACTCCACCTCCTCCGTAACCGGCACATGAAAGTCCTGAGGTTAATCGACCATTATGTAGTGCAGCTCAGAGCTGCAAACCTGGATGTTGAAGCCAAAACCCAAATCGGGCGTCGCGTGGATCTCATCAGAGGCATGGCGTTCATCGAACGTCGTTGCAAACAAAAAGTAGAAGTCACCGACGCAACAGCCACTCTAAATTCAGCAGCAGATCCCCACCTCAAGTCGACACTTCCAAAAAGGGAGTTACCAAAAACTGGGGGAAACGTCAGGGAGTGGTTAACATTTTCGGGGGCATTGGAAACCTCAACAGCAGCAACAGAAAATGAAGAATCCGTAAGCCCCACCAACAAAAACATAAGTAAAAATAACTCCAGTGCTCATAAAACTGCAGCAGGTTTTATAAATACGTCGAGGCAAAGGGGGAAGAGTCCCTGCATTTTTTGTCCCATTCCCGGTCACACCGCCACCGACTGCCGTGCTGCTCCCAAGATGAGCCTGGAGGCTCGTACACAGGCCATTCAGGACCACAGTGCCTGCTACAACTGTTTCCGAATTGGTCACGGAAGCAAACAGTGCAAAGCCAAGATGACTTGCATTTACTGTGGCAAAAATCACCACGTTGTGGTTTGCCACAACCTCAACAACAAGGAATCCACCCAACCCAAGAAGGATGAGCAACCCCAACAGCAATTTTCGTCGTCATCATCTTCATCATCCCAAATTCCGGCTCCAGTTCTCATGCCCAAGCCCGGAATCCATGAAGGAAGGAAGATCGAGATGGAAATGTCAACTGCTCCCCGTATTTCTGGTCCAATTGCCCGTCAGCAACCTGGCTCCTACCAAGAGGAGTGCAAAAAGAGGGGCGTCACCTTGACAGACCATGTTGCAGAATCGGAGGAAATGGAGGTGCTCGTCGGAGCCGACTATTGTGAGTTCCTTAAGCTGGGGGGTGAGTCAATTCCCCTCAAAGATGGGCCGGTAGCTGTCCACAAAAAGCTTGGGTGGATCTTATCTGGGCGACAGGAGTCCCCACCACCACCAGTAAGAGAGATGACCATGATGACCCTCCAGGCCACAGAAACTGAAAAGGAGCTTAGCAAGCTCAGGGCACTGGAGACTAACGGCATCATGGACCCAGCAGAGACAAAAACTAGACAGGAAGTTGAGCAATCCGCTCTCGTCAACTTCCATAAACCTGTGAAAAAGGAGCCGAGTAGCGCCTACACCGTGTATCTTCCCTTCAAGGAGGGCTACCCGGAACTCCACAACAATAAAAATATTGCCATAAGCCGCCCCCAAGTCACCGCCAGACGAATCAAGCTACAATGGACTTTGGGGACATACGGGCAAGTTTTCAAAACGTGGGAGGAAGAGAAGATTGTGGAGCCGCCAGCCGCTCCCACATTATCCCCGTCCTACCTCCCGCATCGTGCTATCATGAAGGATGGTTCCACCACTCCTATCCGTCGTGTCTTCGACGCGTCTGCCAAATCCAGGTTTGGGCCATCAACAAATGATGTCCTGGGGAAATGCCCAAACCTACCCGAACTGATCCCGTCCATCCTCACACGCTTCCACAAGGACAAAGTGGGAGTTGTAGCCGACATCAATGAGGCTTTTCGGCAGATGTCTGTGGCGGAGGGGGATCGCAACAAGCTTCGTATCCTATGGTGGGAGGACCCACCGACGAACTCAAGAATAAAAGAATGTCGACACACCCGTGTGGTATTCGGGGTGCCCTCAAGTCCGTTCCTGTTGGGTGCTACGCTCCAGCATCATATCAACCAGTATCCCCATTTCCCCGCACCAAAAAAGAAACTGCTCTCGTGTCATCATGTGGACAATACCGTCGTAAGTCTTCCCCACATGGAAGGCGCAATCCAGTTCCAGCGTGATACCCGAGATATCCTGTCAACTGGTCAACCTGACCTCCGTGGGTGGGAGTTCGGACCGAGCTCTCATGAAGAAAAAACAAAATCATTGTTGGGGCAGCTGGGGGACTTGAAAGATGACCGCCTCCGCATTGGGCTGGAAAGCCCGGCTCCAATTACCGCTGCAGAAGCTGACCGAGTCGAAGCCACCCTCATCCGTTTTATCCAGTCCTCAGTCACCCCCAAAAAATACAAGAAGCTTCCAGCTTTCCTAGACGATGGGGGAATTCTACGACTGAAGACACTCCTGGTGGTTGGGGAAGAGGATGAAGCTTCCACAAATCCGACTCCAATACCGGGAAACAATCCCCTTGTGAAGCTGCTCATATCACATGAGCATCAGAAGAGCCACCACACTGAAGTCCAATACTACCAAGTATCCCTCCGGGAAAAGTACTGGATAACGGATAGTCGCCGCACTATCCTCAACGTCACCGCTATCACTGCTACCCTACTTGTCGTCGCCACCTCGCTTCAAAGTGTGAAGTTTCCCGAGCTGCCTTGCCACCCGCACAAGTCAACGCCACCAGAGCCTATTCCATTACGGGTGTTGACGTTACCGGACCACTTTGTGAAAGAAGGGGAAGACCAACAGCCGTCTTCTCCAACAGCAAGACTAATTTTGTGGGGGCAAGCAAACTGCTCCGCAAATTGGACAGGAAGGGATCAAGAGCTCCAGCACCTAATTAAAATAAAATAAAAATTTCATTTAAATTAAAAGAAAAAATCATGAAATGAAAATGTAAAATTGTTGTGAAAGTTGTCATCTTACCTTATCCTACCCTTTTCTCCCTTAAATGACAGGCTGGGCTATAAACGCTCACGTCCTGTGTCTCTCATAACCGGCTAGGCTATAAACGCTTACGTCCGGCCCATCTTTTTTCTTTTTACCTTTTCAGGTGACAACTTCCGGAGAAAGCGGAAATCCTTTTGTTGTGTTTAATTAATCCCCATCCTGATTAATTAAGGTGGGAGTATGTCAGGATTCCGCCCATCTGCCTAATTGTCGTTATCAATTTTATTTTAAATATTTTTTGGGCTCTACGAGCCAACAAGTTTGTTAAACTTTTTTCCTTTCTTTTTGCTCATACGAGCTTAGTTTTTGTGAAGCCGAATGGCTAGATTTTTGGTATTTTTAGCCTCACACCAGTTCAAGGACAAGCAATTTGTCTGGTGTGAGGCATTTGTCATAAGAAAAAAGTGAAGAAGACTCCTGGAGCCCACCTCATCAACTCTTAATTTACTTATCATTTTTTGGACGAAAACGTCCTCTACCTATTGTAAACTTGCTGCAAAGCCAGCACTCTCTCTTTAGACTCTCTCCGTAGCTTTCATGGGCTACAGATCTCTGTAAATTTGCTAAAAGTTGTATAAAGTTTTCTCTCTGTGTTTTTCGTAAATCTTAACATTTCCGAAGTCCTTACCTGCATTGATTTTACAAAACTGGCAGCATAAAAGGCATTTTTGGTTAAGTAGAAGCAGTGGAAAAAAGGAGCAAAGCAGCGAAGGAGAGCATAAAAGCAGCATAAAAAAACTTTGGGGATTTTGGGGGATTTTTAGTTTTTTTGGTTTTTGGGGGTATCCTGTGATCCGAACCTTCTGGAATTTTTCTGGGGCAAAGTTGGGGGCCCTACGCAGTCTAATATTGTGTCTAAACCCCACAACTTTGGTTCATTGATTTGTGTGTCTTTGAGTCTGTGCTGTGCTCTAGGTGCGTAGTTCGGCTTTGGACAATTCAGGGGCTCTTAATGAGCTGTAAATTGTTATAACAGGCACCACTGAACATGTCCACCGTCCGTTTCTGCCCCTATTCATAGTCAGTTCAGAGCAGCGGAGCTTTGGCCTTGGTAAACGTGTAGTTCTGTGAACTTGCAATGCAATGAACTTTTTACTCCCCGTTCAATGTACCTAATCTCTACGTGTGACTGACTACGATGTGAATTCTGTGTATCTAGTGCAATGAGTGACTCTAAGCTAACTTCAAACATTTTCTGTAATCTCGTTCCATGTTTTGTAAAATGTATCTTTGTATTCAATATTCTTTGATGTTTTAAGAAAAAGAAACACGCCACCTCAAGTTCATCTTTTTACCGACGCTTTACCAAATTTCTCATTCGAACTCAAGAATCCGATCACTCTGGTCGTACAAATTGGCAGTAGTAATATTTTCAAGTTTGACTTTCTTCCCATTGGAAATGAAATAATAATTCTCTACTTTTTATTTTGAAAGAAAATTTACTGTTTTACCAAATCATTTATTGGCATCTTCACTATCATTTTTATGAAAAGCACGAAACCACCACTTCATTGCCATTCCATTCTGCATCCAGCGAAAGTTAGATTTTCATGGTGAATTTCAAACATCGACACCCAACAGTAATAAATAAAATTTGTTTCTGATTCATTAAAGATATTGATGGCTTAGTATTTGAATTTATTTATTATCGTATAAACTTCGTTTCTGTATTAATGGCAATACACTGACATATTTAAATAAATGTTTACCATAATGTGTCTAAGTAAATCCAAAATAGTTTGTTCCAAACAGTTGTATTAAATCATTTTAACATTTAAAAAACCAATAAAACGTTGAAATCTGTTGGGGTAGAAAAAGAGATGAAGGGAATGGTGACTTTATGGCCACTTGTCACCCAAACTTACGATGAGAAAGGGCAAAAGTTTAAAGGGGTGGGACTTTTTTCTGATAAAAGAGTGGGCAGGGATGATGGGAAAAGCAGAAAATGTAACAGTTGGGACACTTGGTCTTTTTGTGCCTGTTTCGTGTGGGAAAGTCTTTGATTATTTTTAGAAACACTGAAACAATAGCGGAAGGGAAGGCAGTGGTTGCAGCGTACGTTTTATATAGAAAGTAAGCAGGAATGATTAGAATGTTAATTATATTCAAGATGTGGGCCTCGCTGGAGAATCAAGCAGTATTTAAGCCTGAGGGCCTCCACTGTTCTTCATCCAGTCGGCACTTTGAAATAAAACTGTAAAGATCACTCTCCCGAGAAAGAGAAAAGATCATAGCCAATTGGTGAAGTTTTTCCACCAGGATGGCCGATCATTTCTTGACTAACGGTGAGAAACAGAGAGAAAATAAACTGATAAAATTGATGATATTGTCTAAGTTATGATGCATATCTCGGCATACTTGAGTGGATCGTAATTGCAAGTTATTCATAATATTTGAGGACTAGGAAAGGATATTAAAGAATTCGAGGAGTAGGGAAACACTTAGAAGGTTAAAAAGGGAGAATAAGCAAAGAACCCTAGAAACAGTTTTCTTTATTTATGAAAGGTAAATCAATTTGGCTTCGGATAAAGATTTGTTAAATGTAATTGGAAGAGTTTTATGTTGACGAACCTGTCTAACGACCAATTAGACATAAAGATTTATTTTCTTTAAAAAAGGGGTAATTTAAAAACCTAATCGACTTTAGGAGTAAAAGGGAAATTATAGCCTAACGGCATTCAAGCGCACATTACAACAACATACCTTATTTTTATCACAACAAAATCGAATTTTTTGCTTTTGCTACATTTATTAACGCATAAAACATGAAATATTCTAAATATATGAATTTTCGGAATGTATCCTTTTAAAAAACAAAGATGCAAACTTGTTTTGGCACAATAAAAAAACCGGGTCATGATCACTTGACTGCTGTTAGCATTTCTGGTTTTTGTCACTTGAGCCGTTTTCTTATAACATTTCATTTAATATTCCAGCAATACACACACTCTTTTATGTCATAATTATTTTGCATGCAACTGTGTTACCACTTTTTCCGTAAATAACACATGTTCCCAACGCCATCTTCATTTATAATGTTTGGATTCTATTTCCACCATGTTGTACTAGTGTCAAATTTTAATCAACATTTTGTGGTTTTACTATTACTACACCTGCACTGACAAAAAAGAGATAGTACATGTTTTGCGCTTTTTCAATCAAGTTATCAAGTAACATAACAGAAACTTTTACCGTGTGACATATTACTATTTCCATTTGGCACTAATCTCTACTAGTTCGAAAACGAAACTGGAAAAAAATATACCACGAGAGAAATATATTTGCCTTCAAAATTTAAACACAGAAATACATAGCACTTTTTTGCCCTAGAAAAACATTCCCCATTTTTTAAGCATTTCTCATTTTTCCATAGTTTGAATTACTGCTTCCTGTTGTGTCTAGTTTCCTCTATACCAAGCATTTTATCCTTCGTACTGAGACGTACACAGAGAAACACTTTAGCAAAAGTTGTAAACGACTTTGGGAATATCTACCATCTAGGTTGTCAGAGCTTTAACGTATGTGTAAAACATATTAACATATTTAAAAATATGGATAGAAGCCGAAAACTGATTGTATTAATTATGAATGCTCTTGTTAAGATAAATGAGAGTGTTTGGGTACTACGAGTGCAGAGGTTTTAACAATTTTAATAAACCGACGTTTCTACTCGTTTTGCACCAGTCCTCATCAGGGATAATAATAACGCAAAAATTCCAACAAGGTATAAGTTGTAAAATAGCAAATAGCTCTTGTTGTTTGTTCTTTAAATCAACAAAGCCTTGGACTATCTCATTATATAATGTGCAGTTTAAAGGTTTGGTAAATTGTACATATTGTATCAACTAATAAATTTGGAGCAAAATAAAACCATGAACAGGCACATATAATAGATACAGGATCCAGATACATAATATAGAAAAGAAAATGTATAAAGTTTTAATAAATACTACTCCGAATTCAGGAAAACAACTTATGTGAAGAAAATACATATGTGCATGATAGATATAGAATCAAACGTTGAATGAAAAACTTACTTAAAACAAAAACCGATTGATCACTTGTCAACCTGAACAAATATTGCTGATGATTACTAGAGCCATAGGCCTACTCATTTAAAACCCCATTTTTCAACTGCAGCGTAAGCTTAAGTACATTAGAGTTTCTTTTTGTCCTATATTTTCTTTCAGTTGATTAAATATTTAAACAGTTCTTGAATGGCTTGTAATGCAAAGTTAATTAAGGCAGGATAAACTGAGAAAGCTTCTAAAAGCCAGTTCATCAAAATACAATCTTTCCACCATGAGGCTGATCTTTTAAAAGAGAAATCGCCATCTTGTTTACTTTTTAAACACCACGCTTTTGAGTTAGTTTTAACCCAGAGAATGGTGTACCTGACAATTGTAAAAAGCAGATTGTCATTTTATCCGGAAACTATTTAAATGTAAATTACAACCTCTTAATAACCGCTGCAGAAATGTTAGCATAATTGGTTGCTGATTAAATTAACAAATGAAACGTGTGTGTTTTTGTGTCGTTATAAAAAGAGATGTTTGTTGCAAAGTTTGCTTACATTGCAAACTGTTTTCTATAAAGACGCAATACACAATGAAACGTACGTTGAGTTGACAGCAATATCACCCTGTACGTTATCCAGCATCACAAAAAATCTCTTTTTCCTTATCATTGCTTACTCTCCTTTCTTCCTTCTCCTAAATTCTTCTAATCTTAGTCCGACTTTTCCCAACGTTTCTCAAAATCCAGATAATTGTGCATTTAAAAAAAATAGATACTTTACCATCGGTCTTTCTACACGTCAATGCTTTGCAGTTATCATATTCGTCTGGTTAATTGCCGTAATTGTACCCATACCTCGATTAGTTACCATTGAACTGTTTTTTCCCCTGAACCTGGCAAACTTCTTTATTGCCTCAAAAACGAATCAAATCAGCTTTACGGTCAAATGTATTTCTTAGCAGTGTTTCCCATATTTAGTTATTTTCTTCCTGTGTTTATTCAAATAATTTGCATCAAGTCAATCCGGAATAATATTGGTGAGCACGATGAAGCAAACTACTAACTACCTTTCTATTGCGAAAATGCGTTTCTGGTTAGCAATAACATTTTCTGTCTTGTATATGCCACTATATGCAGTTATGTTTCAATTAAAAATTTTCGGTAATCCTAAGCCCACTAGTTGGGAAACACATGCAGTTGAAATTACATTTCCGTTAGGTCAATTGCTCATTGCAAATATCACTGGTTTGTATCCTCTTTCGTATATATTTTACACCAAAGAATTTTGTGAAAGTCTGAAATCTATTTATCGGAACAAGTGTTGCAAGTGGTTTGCTTCAAATCGCCCCAGTAGACATTCTGCAAGTCGTGCAGGCCAAAACGCCGGTTTACCAAATCCGGACACTTTTAGTTCTGGGGTGGGAGTTGAGCAAAATCAGGGGCAAAGTGATGCAGATATAGGGTTTGAATTGATGCCAGATTGTGATAATATTCCGCTAAGTGTATTTGTGCTACCAATGTCGTCCAGGGCTACACAGTTTAGAAGAACTGGAATTAGAAATAGATACTCGGCCGCTTGGACTACAACTCTTTAAACAAAGTCAGTACTGCATACAGTAATAAATATTCTAAAAAAATATAATGGTGTTTTCAAACTATAGCAATTAATTCATACAAATACAATCATATATGGTATATTATATCAGTATTTGTAGTTAACTAATGGTGTACATTACTATATATCCGTAAAATACCATTGTTAAAATCTTGATTAACGTTCATTAAAAAATATAAATGAAATAAATATATGGAGAGTATCAAAATCTTGTAAACTTCCAAGCTGTTTCCACCTAACGTTCAAAGTACTAAAGGTAATTATCAAATTTTATAGAATTTAACTTTCCCCAGGATTTTAGTTATTTTTCAATAGCATATAAATCATATAAATCTACCATTAAAGAATGAACATTTTAAGGCATATTTTGCACTCATTATCCATCAACGCTCCAATGTTTACATCAACATTGTGCATATGACAATACATTTGTACTAGTTTTGAGATACGTGGAGTTTTCCAAAAGTAGTGCAAAAAACTTTCTCGGGCTGTGTTTCACAAACGTCAAGAAGAACTCTAAACCTGATTAGTCACATACATAGTCCAGGCACTGGTGTACATTTCCCGTATTCAATCACGGGTGTGCGTACAATAATACGAGAGTGAAACACAATCGATAAGATTTTCACGATTCTTAAGCTATGATTTCTTTCGAAGTGTGTATTTTTCTTATGAATTGTCCAAAAGCTAAGACATGGTATGAGTTTGTGTTGTAATCGTCTAAGGTATCTACTGTAGTGACCATTTGATTCACCGAAAGAATCCACTTACCAATGCAAAAGCCAATTTGACGTGCAACCTTGTGCACCCGATTTTTCGCATATTTTTGAGTTACTACTTTTGATGCTTCTATTATAACTACATATAACTTCAGGAATACCAATGACAATAAGTGTCATAAAGCCCATTTTATGCTTGTCTATTCAGACTATTTTGTTTGCTATTAGTCGTTTGGGGTTTCCAAAAAAAAGATCAGATTTGTTTGCATCCTTCCTAAAATTTGCACTTTTGATCGTCTTCAAATTTGAATGCTCTTGAGAGTCACCATGGAAGCAAAGAGCCAAACGCACTGGTATCAGATTCTACAGGACTTAAGGATTATGCAATGCAAAATCTTTTCTATCGGACTGAGTAATTTTGCCACACACCGCCATTTGAAGTTATGAGGCACGAAAAATGGCCCTTCGAAAAACGCAAAAAAATTCATACCAGATTTTCAACTTTTCAAAATTCAATGTTAAACAAACCTACGCTTGTGAAATTTTGCATAGGTATTTGGTATTTACTGCTCTAACACCATGCAACATTTCAGGTCTATCAAAGTTAACATAAACATTTGGTGTACGATGAAAGTATTTGCATTACTTTTGGAAAACTCCACGTACTTTCACTCCATTGTAAACTAGGTTTGACAATGTCTCAAGCATACACCTACACAAAATATAATGCGCAATTTCGTTTCGCAAGTCATTATATTTGATTCTGAAGAGTTCAATATTCAACGGTTTGTCGTATGGAGGATTAAACAACATAAAGCAGTACATTTCTTGCAAATACCTCATAGCTCATAAAATTGTTGATATTTGAAGACGATTTAAAAAAGCAATTGGTCATTCTTGATCAACAAAACAAGTAAACACATTTTTTTCTTCGAAAATTTGGTCCAACCTACTTTCAAACAAGCTGGGAAATAAATGTTCTTCAAAGTCTCATTTAGCCCCAGTTCCACTTTATATTTTATGTTGAAGGACACACTGCTTTAAAAAATGATTAGCACGAGTAAGGTAGTTTTATTGGATGGTGATCACTCACGTAAAAAGAAGCAAACAAACTCCTTGAAATCATCCCTCAAAACTTTTTCGTAAAAATCTCATAACATCTTACTTGTACTATTTGCTTGCCAAAACGACTACAAAAATTTGCACAATTGGCTAGTATTGCAAAAAAATATATTGCAAATTTATTACAAAGTGTAGATTATGTATATTGTATGCCATACTTTTATAGAAGAATATGTGTCTTTCATCGAAATTCATTAGACGCACAAAAACCCTTTGAATCTTTTTCCGCTCAATTGACATTGATCCATTTGAAGTGTATACAGCACTAAAGAATCGTTGTCACAAAGGATATATTTCCAAAAACGTTCTTTGTCCTTCATTCACTTCAGAAAAACAAAAGCGGACAGAATAATTCCCGCACTTGGAAGCACTTGAATCGCCAAGTGCACTTTCTCTGTGTTATTAAGTAGCTGAGCATAGTGAAGCTAGTATTGAGATAGTATAATTTGTCCGTCCGTCTGTTTGTTATTGTTTGTAATTTAACTATTTAGGCCTTGATTTGGGCCCTTAATTGTTAAATTTTCCAAATAAATGGATATATCATCTGTGACACATGATTGTAGGTCCGTTTTTGAAGAGGATTACAAATATTAGGTTCATTTGTTAAAATCCGTTTATTTGTGGGCCGAAAGCCCCACCCCGGGGTTCTAATCTTCGATTCTTAATTACTGCATTTGCTATTGACTTATTTAACACAAAGAGTACATGTATCCTGCTGAAATTTTGAATATATAATAATCTGCTAATAATAACAAGTATTATCGTTAAAGTTCCAGGGCAATAAGATTTAAGCATTAAAAAAGACGTAGTTGCTCGCAAGTTTTGAAGACAGCAGACTAGACAAATCAATGTGGACGTGTGCCCATTACCCACGGGTTGGGTGACCCAGTTTAACCCGGGTTTTTGGGTACTGTAATGTTTCGCTTCGGTTAGGGATGACAACTGATGAATCCGGCTACTTAACACCTAACAAGCGCTTACATTAACTAACTGCCTTACTCTGATGATCATCAACAATGCTCAGGGTGGTTCAGGCCAGATCTACCGAATAATGTTCCGTAGAATCAATGAAGCAGCTTTAAAACATAATCAGGGTTTACTTAATAATTAATTGAAACGACTTTATTTATTTGACTCAATTACTCTCAGAAATGTACAAGAAATAAGAAATTAATATTTCGCTGCTTTGGTGTTCCGACGACAATGAACACTTCTGCCAGACTGACGTTTTCCTCGTCGTCGGTGTTGGTAGTTGGTTCTCTTGCTGCTGCGGTGTGGTTGAAGAAGAACCACAAAATGGTGGGTGTGCGCTGAGGCAGTAGCGAGGCAGAAGATACACGCATTGCATGTGTCTTACTGCTGCTTGAGCTACTACTGAGGCTATCTATATGCTTATATCCATTTGTTCCTTTGAAGCTGTGCTGTGCAAATGGATAAAATAGTATGGATAAATCCGGGCTGCTGCTGTACTGAATAGAATGATGCGAAGTGAAACATAAAGATACCAAAATATGGATAAATCTGGGATGGGGTTATAGCTTGTTGTGATGCTGCATTATTGAAAGTGGTGGTACGGACAAGTAAAATGGTTTACTTGGGACCGTTACAGTACCCAGCCCACCTTGTTTTGAGAGGGGGTTTTGGGTACAAGTGGGTTTTATAAAAAATATTGTATAAATAATTTTTTTTGTAAATCATTCACCATTTAGCTGCATATAATATTGAAATATTCATAGTTTCTGCTTTCACAAATCATTTATCACGTGATTTTCTTGCTGAGCTAGTGCCTTTTGGGGAGACAATTTCTTGGCGATTGCAGATTTTAGTCCCGTTTTATGACAATACCCACGCATACCCCGAAATGCCCTCTTTTACCCAAAAACCCGGGTGGGTTGGGTTTTTGTGAAAAACCCGGGGGCTTCGTCCACTCTGAGACAAATGTCACAAAATTACAAAACATATCAGAAGGCATATCACGTAAACGTTTCATTTATATTTTTTACAAACTATGTGTTTAATCAAAAAATAACCCTTAATATGTCTCACTGTAGCAAACGTACTTGCTAAACATTTCTTTGGAAATCAATTTAACATACTGTTGATAATAACAACATTCTGTTTCCAATCTCTTGTCAATATTGCACCAAGAAGCAAATTTGAATTTTATTTATAAATGCTTTCATACATTATTATTTCCCATATCACACGGTGAATTTCATACCGAAACCTTTTCGCAACATAAGGGGAGAAAATCTGAGATTGAAATTTTTACAGTCGAAAAGTAGAACAGAATAAGGCTTTGGAAAAACTTATTCCGGAAGTCAGTGAAAGTACTTAGACAGACAAAATATTGATAGTCGTCGTAAAAGGAAATCTATTTAGGTGCTTTCTTTAACAGAATACATCATTTTTGTTTGATATTACTTTCCTTAGTCATAGCAAAATGTGAAAGCATTTGTTAACCTGACAAAATATGTGTTATTGCGTCGTGGATGCCTGGTTGCTCTAACGTGTTAACCGAATTGAATCAAAATCAACAGGGTTCTCTTGCTAGAAGAACTTCATGACGAACACAAAACACATATGTTAAGCTATTTGAGAGAATTGCTCTAATCTAATTGGTCATATATAAACTGCACTATTGACACTATAAGTTTTCTGTAATCCTTCATCTACTTTCTTCCGCCCAGTCATCACCAACCTGTTGATCTGACTCAAGTTTTATACTCCATAATTACCCTCATTATCTCCTTCTTTTCATCTCTTTCACTTCTTTCAAAATGAATTGTGAAAACAAATCTTTCGTACTTTCTTCATAATGCAAATCACTCAATGTGTAGGATCGAATTAATTTAGTGGATTAAAAATGAAAGTTTTTTTAGGTCAAGCATTCGAAACGTTTAAAACTTAAAAAATAACGAATATAACATTTTGAAGTCCACTGTTTTCTAATACACTTACTAACGCATATGAACATAAGGAAGTCTTTACATTTTTGCATTTTTTTAACACCTAGTCGCAGATTTTTTGGCATTTTGAAACGAAACCGTGTCACGGTCATATGGCTGTTGTTAGTAATTCAGATTTTTGTCACCTGAGACACTATCTTATAAAATCTGATTTAATACTACACCATACATAACAGTTTCACGAATGATTTTCCAAATTGCGCTCATATTACTATTTTACCCGTAAATATCAAATGTTGTGCGTGCAACCTTTCTTCATAATAACAATTTCGTTTCCATTTAAACCGGATTGTAGTAGTGTCTATTTTAGGTAGCCAATTCTGATATTATTATGATTAGCTATACTTCACTAAGATAGGAAAACGAACTATGCACTGCTTCTATTAAATTAATAAGTAACGTAACAACTTCTTAGAAATAAGCCATTATTTAACGTGTGACATATTACCATTTCCATTTATCATATCATATCATATCATCATTTCATATGTAGTATCAAATTTTGCCTGTTCTATCTACTTAACAAACATCTAAAAACATAATAGATTGTGTAAACTAAATGGAAAATCAAGTCGCACTGCAAAATTATTTGACTTCAAAGCACAAAACAGTATTGTTTTCTTTAGGAATGCTATGAAAAGTGCAATCCCGGTTTTTAGGATTTTTTATTTTGTCTATTTTGAATTGATGCTTCCAGTTGTGTCTAATTTAAATATTTTATTCCAAGTATTTTAATTAGTGTAGCTGAGGCACACACAGGGAAACACTTTAGTTGACATGGTAATAGACGTTACGAATATAAAACATGTATTGACTTATTTATAAAACATATTAGTAAGTTTACAGACATGATAGCTGGTGCCAACAGACTACATGCTATAGATAAAATACCCAGCGCATGTTATTTTCATATGCGTATAGTTATGGTATAGGAGTATGATGCTCCCCAGTTTGATGTTGGAAATGTATTATGCTGAAATAAAGTGCAACAGCAACACAAGACTTTGTTGGTTGACGACAGTCAAGTCCAAGGGTGGACTTGTGTGAGTCCTGAGACTTTCTGTCTAACTGGATCTTTATTGATAGATTGCTTGGTATATATTCAGATTCGTAATTAGTGATTACATGGATTAACACACGTACGCATATTTGTATATTTACATTGCGAATGAATGAACTTGGTACTTACGCACTAACGATTACACACTAACGTTTACGCACTTACGTGCTGGTATGTAGTAGGTACTTAGGAATGTAGGTCATGACTCATGCGTATGCGCGATTGCCCACACGTAGATATATTAATGTCATGTAGTCACATCGGTGATGTGCTGATGTGCTACAGAGCGCACATCACAGTATCTATTTCTTTCCTTTTTTGATTGAAAAAAGGTTATTTTCTATACAGTTTAGCGTATACAAGTTACCACGTTGCACTTATGTTGTTTGGCTGCATTATATACATGCTGATTGTGCAACATGAAAATGTGGGGTCCAACAGGATACTGCAGGTGTGTTCCTATTCTAGATGCTCTCCATGTCATGGTCTGGATACTTGATGATATAAAAAATACTTCTTTGAAAAGTTCTCTCCTTCGGGTTTCATTTAGCTAAGTTTTCCCTCGAAATAATTTGACAGTTTACTAGGTACAAATCAAGTAACCTTACACAAATACTTTGTCTTGTTGTGTTGGGACAATGCGAAATTTGTATTTACTTTTATTTACATTTGCGCTTATAAATTGGCTGAACGATGGGCTGTAATGGGCTGAAAATATATAAACGTGTTCGCAAATGCGTTCTAAATACATACATACAGCTTAGTACTAAATTGTAATCACAGAGAAAGTGTGATTGATAATTGGTTAATGTGGAGTATAATATAATTGAGAAACAAACTTGTGCAAACCAGAAATAAAATAGCATACGAATGCGAATATAACTGATATTATTTGTTAACCGGAAACAGTAGTGCTGATGATTACTTGACCAAGAAGCATACTCATTTTCAACGTAAGCTTAAGTACATTAGATTTTCTTATTGTGTTGTGCATTCTTTCAATTGATTAAACATGTAAACAAAGTTTGTTTAACAAACTCACTGTTTTATGGCAACGACGTAAATTTTGAGAGCCACTTCATCAAAACGCAATCTTTCCAAAATTTCTCTGATCATAAAAAAGCAAAATGATGTTTTGTTTAACTTTTCTAGACCATTATATTTCTGATTTTGTTTCAAATCAGTTATTGGTTTGCCAAACAATTGTAAAAAGGTAGCCAGGAAATTTTATTAAAGAAGGTGAATAGTTAAAATTAAAACAATTTCACAACTGCCTGCAAATGGTATAGTATAATTTTGTTGATGATTTATTAAGCGAGTCAAAACTGCAACCAGTATACAATTTTCAGTGCTAAGGTGTATTTTTTTACAAAGTTTTGCATAAACTATGCTATCTGTAATTTGAAGAACGTATCGACTTCAAAAATGCAAAAGCACGCCCTATGCAAATTTTTTTCGTAACAATTTCTTGTAAAGAGACCCAATAAGCAATAAACCATTTTCTGCGTGTGTTGAGTTGACAGCAATAGCACAAGTACTGTGCTTTATCTAGCGTCGCAAAAAACCTTATCATTGCTCATTCTGCTTTCTCCCTGCTCAGTCTTTTTCGGACTGTGGATCTTACTTGAAGCTTTTTCCTTCACTTCTCTTCTCTTTATATCTCTCTTCCTCTCTCCCTGTTTTACATTTTTATTCCAAAATGAACGTCGAAAGTGAATTTAACATAGGTTCTCTTAACCATAGTCAAGATTTGTCCAACTTTTTTCAAAATTTAGAAAATTGTAAATTTGAAAATTTGACCAGCATAGATCATTTTTTTGAATTATTAAAAGATACAAATTGTCGTCGACATGATGCAATACATTCTGCAATTTTGTGTACACTTTATCTTCTAGTTTCTCTTATTGGTTTTATATTAAATCTTTATGTAATTGTTGTGCTGGCATGGAAACGCCGAATGAAGACGGTGACCAACTTCTTTATTGCTAACTTGGCCGTGGCGGATTTGCTAGTGAGCCTGTGTTGCGTACCGCCCACTCTACTATCCAACATTCTCTTACGTAAACATTTTATAAATCATCTAATTGCTTTTCTAAATTTCAACTTTCATGTTTTACAAGAAAATGTTGGTTTTTATTTAAAATTGAATTTATTCAGCGTGGATACTTGACAAAATAGGGTGCAAACTACTTCCCTTCATCCAAGGCGTTTCCGTGCTTACTTCGGTACTTTCTCTTGCTGCAGTATATATAGATCGGTAAGAAAACAGTTTCCCAAATTTCACTTTCTCAAAATTCCAAATTATTTATTATTCAACTATTTTTAGATATTGTGTCATGTGCCGTCCTACAATAGCACAACTTTCTAAACGTCAATGTTTTGCTATTATTACACTCATCTGGATAACTGCTGTTTTTGTAACAATACCTTGGTTATTTACCTTTGAACTGGCCTATTTTCCGGAAACGGGAAAACTTCCATTTTGCCATGAAAACTGGTCAAATAAACTTCACGGTCAAATATACTTCTTTGTGGTGCATATTCTATTTTGCTTCGGTGCTCCCGGAGGTGCTATAATATCTTGCAGTCTTGCAATCTGGAAATATTATCCTGAGCTAGCTGTATCACACCGTTCTTTAGCCAAAATGCTGTGGGTCTTAGCCATAGCATTTTTTGTCTGCTATTTTCCTCTCTATCTGGTTATGTTTTATGTAAAAGTTTTCGGTGATAACGAGTACATTTCTTGGCAAACAACTGAAATTATAATATCCATAGTTCAGCTACTAAGCTCAATCAATTGTTGTTTGAATCCAGTGCTGTATGCATTTTACAGCAAAACATTTCGTAAAAGCTCGTCATCTTTTTGTCGTGACGTGTGTTGCAAGTGTTTTGTGTCCAATCGTCCCCTATGGCAGCATTCTACAATACGCACGGGACAAAACTCAAGTGAGCCAAATCCGGAAACTTTAAATATTGTGGATAGAGTAGAGCAAATTCAAGAAGCTGATATTTCACAAAGACAACAAGGTGCAGTTACTAGAGGCAGATTGGCACAAACTTGTGAGCTGATTCCGCTTGGAGTGTTTACCTTACCATCCCACCCAAGGTTACCCGGTACTAGTGCTGGTACTTCGTCCACTGCTAATCAAATTAGATACATATACGCAAATCTGTGAACTACAAGTCTGTACGAGAAATTGTTATTGCAGAAATTAGTTTATATTCTAAAAACTAAAAAATAAAGCAAATGGCGAGAATGTTGGCATTTGTACAAGGCTATATAAATCAATCAACGTTTTACAGTCTTATAAATAGTATGGTAAGGTAGGTAATACACATGATAATACATATATGCATATTATATTTGTTATGTGATAGTTTAAGATATGTGAATATTAGTACCTACTTGATTTAAAAGAATGGCATTAAAAATTTTGAATCAATTAAATAAACCGAGAATATGTAAATATTATAAAATTTTAGATTGCTGTTAAAACCGTGTTTCACTTATATGAAAATATTAATTAAATTTTCAGAGTCCAATTCCAACCGTATTTTCTCCATACACCATTTTTATTATCATATAATAATTTTTCTACCATAGAAGGGTGCAAACAAATGAAATCTTACTCATTGTGATATATGCATAATAACCAAATATTAGCTCCCTGCTTCAGCAAGGGAGCTTATTAAGATGTCGTGTGTCTGTGTGTCCGTCTACTTTATTTTTTGGGCCATAACCTAGCCGAAATGGACCCTAAACCAGCTAAAATGGACTCTAATTCAGCTAAAATTTGCTCTAAACCAGCTAAAATGGGCTGTATACCAGCTAAAATAGGCTCTAAACCATTTAAATAGGCTCTAAACCATCTAAATAGGCTCTAAACCATCTAACTAGGCTCTTAACCAACTAAATAGGCTCTAAACCATCTAAATAGGCTCTAAACCATCTAAATAGGCTCTAAACCATCTAAATAGGCTCTGAACCATCTAAATAGGCTCTACACCAGTTTAAATGGCAAAATGTGCTCTTAACCAGCGAAAATAGGCTCTAAACCACGTTAAATGGGGTCTAATTTGGGTCAATTATTATCTTATATACAGATGTTTTCCTATTATGGAGACCTTTCTTCTTAAAAATTAAGTTGTTGTATTATATGTATACGTTTTTGGCAGCGAGCATTTTTATGGTTTACCATTACCGGTTAGCAAAGTTACCTATCCAACATTACAAACTTGTGCCTATGACAGAAGCCGGAACAAAATATTTTTGATACTTTCCTGCATTGTAAAATGAAGTAGAAATGGTCTTACACACGTACACTATACACAATATATTGCGCAATATCCTCCTACCCGTAATCCATTAAATGTGATTCTAGAAGTTCAATATATAACGGTTTGTGTCTAAATAAGACAGTACATATTTTGCGAATGGTTCCATACTCATGAAAGTGTTCATTTCCACATTCAAAGCAAGCTGGACAAGCCAATATTCTCAAAAATCTCATTACGCCCCAGTGCTCCACGTTCCGCAAGGCTAAAACATACTGTCTCAGGAAATGATTACTACGAGTAAGGTCTTTTTTGTTGGGGGGTGTTCAGTCATGTAAAAAGAAACAAAAAGAATCCTTGAAAACATCCCTCCAAGCTTTTTCGCAAAAATCTTTCGACATTCAACTCGTATTACTTATTTGCAAAAGCCAAACAGCTCGGAAATTTGCACAATTTGCGAGTATTGCAAAAATATATTTAATATATGTCATATATTATGTAACTCTTATGCGCTATTATATAAGAGGATATGTCTATCGAAATAGAGTAAAGGCACAAAAGCCCTTTGAGTTATTATCCGCTCAATTGATATAGATTCATCTAAAGTGTATACTGCGCAGTAATCTTTATCACAAAAAGAAATCTCAAAAACGTTCAGCATTCCCAGTCATTTCAGTAAAGCAGAAACAAACAGAACGATCTCCGCACTTGAAAATACTTGAATTTCTAAGTGAGCTTCGAATATACTCTTGTTCTTAGAAGGAAAGACGCCAAATTGGAATTGAGGAGGAAACACTTGTATTCATATATAACAGTTCCACATTCCTCATTAAGCTCCAAAGTATGTATATATTTTGTATCTCCCAATTTTCAACGACAAATAGGAGCGACAAAGATTGTATTAAATATTCCCATACAATACTAAAGAAAACGTTTCAAGAAAAAGACTTCAAACCACCAGACGATTAGATTAGGCAAACTTTGTACAGGGATTTTTGTTGTGGTTGATTTGCTTATGTAATCCTTTTACATCACACATCAGCTCTTTATATATTAGGCATGTAATTTCTCGTCTATGGAAAAATCTGGTTTTAGCTATGGGATTTAAAACTTTTAATCCTAGAATGAAAAAAATTAAGTTCTCAGTTGGCACTGAGTTTTTTCCATAGCTAAATGAGTATTCTGGGTTTTATTGAAATAATTATAATTACTTATGCATTTTTATACTAGTAGTATATAGATGTCTGTATATACATCATCATTGTATTTTGAATAATATTCAGATTAATATATAATATACCTGCTAATCTTAAATTATCTGTAAAGTTCAAGGGCATTAGAATTTAAACACCCGTAGTAAACCATTACATGAGGCTAAAGACGTTTTTGCGTCCAAATTAGTGCAGACAATCGCTATCAGATAACAGACTAGATAAACGTCAAACGACAAAAAACCAATGACGAAAAACGCATTATAACCCAATTTAGTGAATGAGGAAAGCATAAAATAAATATTACAACATGTGTGATAGGTTTTTAAGTTGTTGAAGGATTTGGGTGAATATAGCATACAATATTATAATTTGTTGCTGATATTGAATGCAATTCAAAAAAAAATTCGGGTAAACATTTCGTATATTATGATATAGTTATTAAGCTAAACAGCAAGACTTAGGATATTTGAGCAGATAGGTACGTATACGTAGTAAAGGTTTTCTTGTTGTTAAGTCATGTATGTACATTAAATGTTCTCTGGCAACAAGAACTGTTTGTAACAGAAAACCTAATTTATATTTTATATTAAATAGCTTACGAAAATATGTTAAGGCTTCTTTTGACACCCAGCTGTTAAGTTGCACCAAAATTCGTATGTTTCCTTCTCTTTGTAACCCTACTCGTGACGTAAAACCTTCCAAGCCATAGCGCACCAACTTCAACGTCCCAGCTTCCATGTGGCCTATGCATGCACCGGTGACCGTCACTTTCATCTCAATCAATTCATCCCCATAAATTCATCCCAATCAGTTCATCCCCGTCAACTCATCCCCTTATCATTCCATCCCCAAATCAACTCATCCCAATCAATTTATTCCCAATCAATTTATCCCGTAGTTAACTCATCCCCAAATCTTTTCATATCCGTCTGATTGTTTAAATAGAAATGAATTCTGATGGCTAGGGAACACGTCCTACAACGATCTACGCACCAGCGAAACGGGATACTCCAACATGGCGTAAATATCTGTCCATCGAGTTTCTTCCGCAAACAGCGCACTAATTAAACGCTTAGTTACACAATTACACACGTTATTGCGATTAGTTTGCAGTAAGCGATTGAGTTTGGCGTTTTTGTTGTACTAGGATTGAAATAACGGGATTTATAGAATTAATGCTGGAGTTTCCAAAAGAAATTTTTAAATTCTGCAGATTTCAAAGTACGTGTTTTTGGAAGTTGACTTGGTATTAGTTACGAGACCAGATTTTAAAAATACGACGTGAGGTTCGGTTCCAGAACGAGATTTTGAAAAATAGACTGGGTGTAGGTTGCACATTTGAATATGTTTGCCGAATTTTGTACGCTAATGTAAACGCACGTAATGATTTTAACACTGGGATAAATGTACGTTGTAATTAGTACGCTGGGATATCGTGTGTGCGATGTATTCCTGAACCGGAAAAACACGTGTCCTGACGGGGATGAAAATATTTGGGAATGAGTTGATTACGGGATAAATTGATGGAGATGAATTGACTGGGATGAGTTGATTTGGGGATAAAATGATTAGGGGATGAGTTGACGGGGATGAATTGACGGGGATGAATTGACGGGGATGAATTAACGGGGATGAATTGATGGGGATGAATTTATTGGGATGAATTGATGGGGATGA